>JZLH01S0236261.1:17425-51481 GCA_001188425.1 Eucidaris tribuloides | reverse complement strand
GTCAACAAGATTAGTCTTGGCGCCAGGCGCTGTGAAATTGTAGTGCCAAAATAGAGTCTGTGCCTGCAGACTACCCACCCACCACCACCAACAACCTCGGCCAAGTGTGTACAATGTGGCGTGCGAATGTATGGGGCATTCGTTCGCCGTGCATGGCGGTGGCACTGCGTGCTTCTATAGCTATGCATCACATACCATTACAGACTACTGAACTCATGGTGCAGACCACCTGTTAGACTTCAACCCCAGAGCACTTCTTTAAATACTTTGCTGAAAATGGCTAAACAGTTGTGTAAATAAAATATTCGCGACCAGGGCCTAAGACAACTCTACAGCGTTACATAGACCTCTATGATTACAGTAAGAAATAACATCTTTGGCTTTTTGTGTACTTACTTGTTGATACCTTCAGCTATGATACCGTGCGGTCTGTTTATCCCTTGTACGATTATAGCTGTCTCGGTCCCATCGGTTCTGCTTCTCCTCAAACGTCCATTGAGCGTGTCAACCCAGTAGAGCATCTTGTCTACACGGTCCAAAGAGATGCCATCTGAATCTGTATGTAAACAATCAAACTAGGCTTGATGGCAAAATGATGCATGTATACAACATCACACAAGAATAAAATCATGGGCTGACTATAAAGTTGGAAATCTACATCTATACGGGCCGCAGTCAATTCATAATGAAACGATATAAGGGAGCATGCGTTTTTTTCCCCCAAGGCAGAGTAGACAACGATGTTTCGTTTTCTTTATCTTGCAGTCTGGAAACCATGTTTGCCTCGTTAGAAACTAGTTTGAATATAAAAAAAATATGTCCTTATCAACTCGCACCTGCCCTTGAACTGAATTTCTGAACTATTTTGACACAAAATACCGACTAAAACCAAAGCTCCAGACTTGTCTTCGCCAGGCGCGGTTCTAGAGCGGAAACATTAGAGGGGCTACTGGGGGCCTAAATTTTTCTCGCTATTCTCATCCACCGAAAAGTCGGTAAGCGGGAGGGGGATGGTTGGGGTCGGACATTTTATGTAAAAATAATAAATTTCAAACACATGCTGAAGTGGAATGTTTATTAATGCTTTAATTGTAAAATATTTTGGTCCAAAAATTTGGGAGGGGGAGTTTGAGCATTTTTTCTTTGGGGGAAGGGAGGGGATAATTTCGCTAGTCATAAGGACCACTATTCATAAGGACCATGGTTCATAAGGGTCGTTATTCATAACGTGTAATTTCCTATACCTGAAGGGTCGCTATTCATAAAGGGAAAATATGGTCATTATTCATAAACTCATAAGGACCATCATTCATAGGGATTGCCATTCATAATATTAGAAGAGGGTCGCTATTCATAATCGAAGAAAAGGGTCATAAATTATAAGGACCGCTATTCATAGTAAGTCATGAGGGTCACTATACATAATAAGTCATAAGGGTCGCTGTTCATTATACCAAATTGGGGTTGTTAATCAGAAGGGTCACTGCTCATAATCAAAGAAGAGGGTCGCTATTCATAATAGGAGAAGAGGGTCAGTATTCACAAAGGTCAATATCCATAAGGGTCGTTATTCATAATCGAACAAAAGGGTCGCTATTCATAATTGAAAAAGAGGGTTACTATTCATAAAGGTCAATATTCATAAGGATCATTGTTCACAACCGGAAAACACGGTCGCTATTCATAATGTATGGGAAGGGTCGACCCTTATGAATATTGACCTTTATGAATAGCGACCCTCTCTTCCTATTATGAATAGCGACCCTTTTGTTCGATTATGACTACCGACCCTTATGAATATTGACCTTTATAAATAGCGACCCTCTTCTCCTATTATGAATAGCGACCGTCTTGTTCGATTATGAATAGCGACCCTTATGAATATCGATCTTTATGTATAGAGGCCCTCTTTTTTTATTATGAACAGGGACCCTTATAAATAACGACCCTGATTTGGTATTATGAATAGCGACCCTTATGACTTATTACGTATAACGACCCTCATGTCTTTTTATGAATAGCGGTCCTTATGAATAATGACCCTTATGAATTGCGACCCTTATGTCTTATTATGAATAGCGGTCCTTATGACTAGCGGGCGGACCCCGGAGGGAGGGCTTAAAGAGAATACACAGTACTGGTTGATTACTTGCAGAACAACATCATTTTAATACCAGCTGCTTTCAAACATTCTGTGAACAGATGGTATTCTAAAAAATGTCACTATAGTACAGGAGAGAGTAGCTGAAAGCAACAGAACACTTTGTTTTGGACATATCTGACCAATTACTCACACAGAAATCAATATGTGGGACTATGTTAATTGTTGCCATACAAACTGCAGCAACGGAGTCAACTCAGTCGGGTACTCAAACTGCCAATCCCTCAACTTTTTATTGCATTTGAAGGGAATTAGCCCCACATTATAATGCAAATGAAATTTACTCTCACCTGGAAAATAATGAGATGTGAAATTTTGATGAAAGATTTTCCATTATGAACCAGAATTAACAAAGATTAGAAGGTACGGGTCTACTGATTTTGTATGTCTTTTATGATCAAATCGAAATGTATTCTTACAATGCCTCAACAACCTTGCCGATATACTCACGGACGTTAGACAAAATGTCCTCCTGATCAGAGCCATTTAGGAAGGCCCGGCTAATGCTAAGTCTTTTCCAGTCACTCCAATAAACTCTTTCATCTACTGGGTCAAAGTCTGTATCTGTGACCACTTCTAGGTTCTGCAATAGAATCCTTGAGTAATCACAGTCAAGCACAGAGCTGCCTAGTGTCAGCTCACAGAAGTAAATGTCGGAGTATGTGGCGATAAAAACTTTCGTTGTAGCTGTAACGGAAGACATTTAACAGACATTTTATTTTATGAAAGTAAGCATTGCATTAATTGTTCAACAACTATGCAGTTAACCTTACATGAAACTAGGCAGGCTTTAGTGTTTTAATTGAAAAAATATACACTTTTCAACAAAAAAAGAAGATTCCAACAGTTATACTGTCACTCGTAAAATATTAACAGATAAAAATCCAGTACCTCATTCGTCCGTCAGCAAGTCCGCCCATACAATAGATGGAAATGTGCTCGTAATATTGATATGACTTGTAATTGTTCTTGTAAATTTTTAATTGTATCTCTTTGTATGCATAATGCCCTGCGTTTACTGTTCTCAGTTATGCCCTGTGCCTTTCTGCTATGTCCCTTGTATTCTTTTCTTTCGTTTGATATGCGTATTTAATAAAGTGATGAATTGCTACTTTGGTGGGATCAAATCCAAAGAAAAACGTTTGGGTTTAAAAATCAACCCAGCACATTAAAGCAAGGTGCGCAGGTATATATTTATGTATATATATATTTAAAACCTGATCAAATCATGAAAAGCTAAAAAGAAAACTGTTGAAAGTGCAAGATTCATACAAGAGTCAATAAACGACTTTTTTCAAACTGATCATTAAACTGATACCATGGATACCATAACCTCTAATTTTGCGATTTGGAAAATACGGTTTCATGGCAAAACTCAACAAGATCCCTCCTACTTTCTTTCTAAAATACAGTATATCAACTCGACTAATATCACGCCCAACATGGCGGCGCCCATAAAACACCACTCACACACAGTGACCCCAAGCATACCAAGCGCTCACTCACATTTTTATTTACCATAACCTGTGATTTAGTAGGAGATCTTATCGAAATTACTATTATTATGTCATCATTGAATAAAATTATTTGACTTTAAATGAGGATTCCTACCATAATCTATATTTGCAGAGCAAAATGAAAATGTCTTTTATCTTAGTTTGCCTAAAACCTTTGAAATGATTTCCTCTTCTTATTCTTCTTCTTCTTCTTCTTCTTCTTCTTCTTCTTCTTCTTCTTCTTCTTCTTCTTCTTCTTCTGCTATAAACTCTTCATATTTAGTCATGCATTTTAAAAGTTCTTGTTATATGTTCCTTTTCGGTGATATTCATAATATGAATATATAAAATGAAATATATTAATATTTCATATATAATATGAAATATATTATATTTCAGATCTTTGTAAATTACTTGCTCAAAGAATGGACTTAAATAGTTTTGCATATAATGATGTTTGGGTCCCTCAACATTTCCTTCCTATGTGTTTTACTTCTACTTCTTTTTCTTGAGCAAGTATTCATAGTCCTTTCTGTTAACATTGTATTTTTCTTTATCTCTGGTTAATCGATGACTTCTATTAAAATAATGATTAAGATTTTACCACCCTGATCTAGTACATGAAAAAGAAGGAGGAGGAGGAAGGGAGGAACACTTTGTATCAGTCAGCTATCATACCTACCTACAGTCACAATGAAGGAACAATTCACAAAATTTCTTGAAGAGTCCGATACAGAGTATGTAATGGCAGTTGATCCCATTGGAAATGCGCTGCCTGGTTTTAGGCTGTTTTCCGGAAGTGATGGTGTTAAATCTTCACCTGAATTGTCTGTTGCCGTAGGAGGAGTCCATGTAGCTACAGATGTATTCATACCAGGGGCAGGTACCAAGTCAATATTGAAGGGGCAGTCATTCAAAACAGGATTCTCCTGATCTAAAAAAAACCACACACACACAAAGTACATGTCATTATTAAACAAATAAAATAACACTATGCATGCAACGCTCACAAAAAGTTCGTTGATGTGTAAAAACAATAACAGCTGGAGGAGGAGAGAGCGGGTATTGGGGACAGTGTTGTAACAAAGTCATTTTTCCTCAAGTCAAGTCAAGTTACAAGTCATCTGCCCACAAATCAAGTCAAGTCGCGAGTCATATTTTCACAAGTCAATTCGCAAGTAATTTCGTCGCAAGTCAAGTCAAGTCAACAAGTCAACACCATCAAAAATTGTGCCTCAAAATAAAACAACTCCGCACAGCTTTTGCTACACATGAGAAAACATTTATTCAGATGACCGCTGAATAAAAGAAAGGACATCCAGAGGGTGCATATGGACCACGAATAAAGAGTTTTAAAACTTTCATAAACAAAACCAAAAATTACCTCACTCATAATCATGCATATATATACATCAGTGTTGTAACCAAGTCATTTTTTTCTCACGTCAAGTCGCAATTCATTCTGTCTCAAGTCGTCAGGGCAAGTCACAAGTAATTTGCCCACAAGTCAAGTCAAATTGCAAGTCAGAAAAATTGGCCACTCGATACTGACTCGAGTTCAAGTCACCGACTCGAGTCAAAAACTCTAATTGGGGTATAAATTCATTTAGTTTTTGTCCTTGGAGATCATATCGTTTGGTTCTCATGGTGGCCACCTAACCCATTTGCCTAACTTTGCACCCCTTGCCCTAGAGGGGCGGGGGGTAGGGATAAAGACAGCGTAAAGGGTGAGAATGAAGCAATAAAGAAAGGAGAACGAATATTCAATGATTTTAGGTCAAATCATTTGTGATTTCTTTTCAATAATTACTTCACTAGGACACCATTACAGAAAGACCCCTTCAATACAAAATGCATGCGTCATAACCTATGTTGCAATACTTTTGGCAAGGGAGGGTATTTCCGTGCTTTTGTGGGGTATACAAATTTGGCATGAAAAGATGCGAGAGGTTTCAAAGGAAAAACACTGTTTGGCGATACCCGTAGCGTTACGCATTATGCTAAAGCCACAGGCTAACATTGACCACAGTTTAAAAACTGTGAGCTATATAATCCTCCATGCTCTTTGTCTTTGATAAAAAATGAAGCCCTGCAAAAATTATATTTCAAAATGATGATTTAGTGCTTTAAAGAAGTTACAAATCTACAAGCACTCAATTTAACCGGATTCACCTGTCCATTTCCTCCCATAGACTTACTGTGTGCAGATCTAGGCTATTTTATCCTCCGTCTTAATGCAAATTGTTTATTCCTGCATATATTGCCAAGGGCAGCATACCTTTCCAAATTGTTGTATTCTAGCGTGTCTATTTGGTCATGTGAACAGCACTATGTAGCATACATATCACAAATTGACAATATATGTTTTTAATTGAAGTTCCACTATGTGGCTTTAAAAGATATGTCCAAACAAAGTAAAGTTAGAATGAAATTAAATTGAATGAGAAATCTTACCCATAATAACAACAGTGAACTGGCATGTTGCACTATTTCCAGACGAGTCTCTAGCAACATATTTTACAATGCTTGTTGCTACTGGAAATTGACTACCCACTGCGTAATTGGTGATGATCGTCGGAGGACCAGCATTATCCGTGGCAACTGGCTCTGACCAGATGACGGTGGCTGTAGAGCTATTGACGTCAGTAGATTGTTCAATGGAGGTTGTATTACAGGTGGTGAAGACGGGAGGCTGGTTATCTGTTTGAAAAAAAAATGGGGAAGACAGTGAATGAACAAGTGCGGGAGTGAAGGAGGATGAGACAGTGAGTGGAGGGTGGATGGGAGAGAGTTAAGTAAAAAAGGTTGATAAAGAAAGATGGGGTTGAAGGGAGAATTTAAGAACAGGCAGGAGCAAAGGGAGGGCGAAGGAGTTAAGGAAAAGGTGAGTGAAGATGATGAGAAAAAGTAAGAGGTGGAAGTGAAGAAAGTAATGAATGGAAAAACGACGGGTGAAGTTTGAAAGAAGGTGGAAGGCATATGTCATGAAGTGGAATGGAAGGAAGGTGGGATGACGGAGGCATGGGAGAAATGGGAATGGGAATAGGGGAGGAGATAAAAATAGGAGGATGGTTTAGAATGAAAAAAATGAATGGGAAAGATGAGGACAAATCAAGAAACAATAGGGTTGAGGAATATACCTTTCAGTCACCATTAATGCCACATCATCAAACTGATCTCAGCTTTATCGTAGAAGCGAGGTATAATTGAAGACAAACAAACATAATATTTTTTCATGAAATAAATATATTATCCGCAGTATAAAGCCAGGGCTATATTATGGTTAAATATTGTTCTTATCGACAAGGCCTTCCTACAATTGCATCAAGCTGTCTCTCATTACCTTTTGTATGATTTATTAGCCCTTCCTCATTCATGATTTACTGTAACATGTTTTTTAAAAAAATGTGATTACATACTAATAACCGTACCCCATGGGCAACTCCCCTCAAATATGGGTATGGAATTAACTGCGTAAATATTTTTGAGGCTTTCTTACAACAAATTGGAGCATATTAATTTCTGCCCAGTGCATTACTGTTCCAAATCAAAGTAATCCAATCTTATACCCGCAGCTTACCAATGACGGTGATGAAAAAGGTGCAGGTACCGGAGTTGTTGTAGTTGTCGGTCGCTATATACTGTACGACGGTCTGTCCAGGCCTGAACTGATTGCCGGAGGAAGCGTTAGAGGATAAGGTGTAGTTCACTGTGTTATCCCTGGCCGAGGGGTTCACCCAGGTAACATTGGCACTGGCTTCTCCATCAGCCAGGGTAACCGTCTGATCCCCAGGACAGTAAACGAATGATGGTGGTTCTATATCTACGAAGGAGTCAATAGAAAATCGAAATATTGTAAGCCCCAAAATTGCAATGCGCTGTTGGAAGGACAAAAGAGTGGGGGGGGGAGGGGTAACCTGATTTCATCAACTATGACTAATGGTGTTAAATGCTGGGTCTAAAACTCCTTCATTTATGAATTACAATTCTCCATATTACAAATTCCCGATATTCAATGATATCAGTTTTGTTATATCAACATCCAGTTGACTTTTTTGCAGTCTTTCCTACTTCTGGGTGGACTAAGAATGAGAATGGCGTTATTGACTTTATACAACAAATCTGTTTTCATTGCTTTGAAGACTTTCTTTTTTTTATGTCTGAGTCAGAGAATTCTGGCTATCAGCGTATAGAGAGTAATGTAACATCATGGTGTCTTTACCATATTTCGATTTGAAAGATACCCCTTAAATATGCCAACAAATGTACAGCTCGAATACACTTATACCTTGACTCTTAACCTTGATGTTTTGGCAGAAATGTTCCACTGGCATAAAATGACTGTCTTTCTAAGCTTACACAACAATGTCAATGGAAACCAGTGTTTTCATGTACTCAACTTTGGGATATGCAGTGGCAAAACTGTTAGAAACATGACTACTCCATATCAATACATTATTTACGTCAAAGAAATTTTCACATTCTAATTTCCATCCGACTTCCATCGTAACAAGCCAATGAAATAAATGTAAAACGCAGAATTCAAGTAGAACCCTGTTACACAAAACCGAGTGCGGTAATTTTATCACTCCAACATGCCAGTTTTTGATTGATATTAACTTTTTTCTGGTTTTATAGAAGCAATTATAGAGGACATTTCAGTGAAGACAAAAATATCTCGGGCTTATTATAGAGTGTGAAAACTATTCTAGAATCAAGTATACTATGCAAAAGGTGACTCATCTTTAAATAACTTATCCCCTGTGTGCCTTGTAACAGACAAATCAGTAGTGTAGCTTTCTATGGCGCTTAATTCTCTCGAGCCTCGTGACAATTAATCTGCTGGCCTGTTCATGCTTGAATCTCCTTGAGTAAACAAACTCAAGACAAATCCTTCCAGCCAGGAGATTCACTCCAGCTGGTGGATATTTGATATATCTTCAACCAGTTTGGTTCTAGCGGCATTTTTTGTGTATCCATTTCTCCCGACCCGGCCCGGAGTCACTGAGTTTTAAAGGAAGTGGATCTCATTTGCACACATCACCGCAGACCAGGAAAAAAATAGCCCATGCCCTTAGGCTATTGATGAAGGGCATGTCTGTGAAATCTGGGGGAGAGTAATTGCTACGAATTTGAAAAATGCGAAAGAAAAACAACAGCCTTTTAGTGTACGATCTATGGTAAGAATTTTTTCTCGCGAGAAAACAATTCAAATCAGAGTCCAACGGTCACTATAATTCCACTAAAACTGAGTTTCTAGCTCCTATATTTTGCTGAAGGTTCCCAGATGGCATTTTCTTCTAAATGCCATTATATTTACACAATGTTAATTTTAAGGCATGCAAAAGAGACCCACTGCCTTTAAGTCTTCACCTCTTATACAAAAGCTTTGCGGCTAAAAAGTGTGGTTTCGTGCCCAAGTTTCGTGAAATTAAACGCTGAGAAATGAATTTTACATAACCATTAAACTAGTCTGACTATCATACTTGATTAGTGTATCGTTTTTGAAAACTAAAACTTGCTGATCACTAGCTTATGGGGTAAATAAACACATCAGCCTAGTTGTTTGATTGTCAAGTAAACTTTGCTATGCCTGGTCTCTACCAAATTCAAAATCAGTTGTTGAAAATTGCATCTAGTGTCTGAAATCTAGACAACGGTTGCAAAATAGGACTTGATAACAGCCCAATTTCAACTGATCAATCGTTTATAGTTCAAATCTGTTACAACTAAATTTCATGTAAATTACTTTAGTTGGATCAAATGTAAGCAAAAATAGCTTGGTGTGTAAATGTAAAACACGGTCTCATCTGCCACCTGAGTGTCAAATAGTTATCTCAACTCTTGATTCATTCTGGTTTATATCTCATATTGGTCAAAACTGCGCGTTAACTTTTCAGTTATATTTAAACCACTTATACACTGGCAATAGGTTACATACACAGAATGAGGATGCCCCCGCTTAACGCAGTCAGTAAGCACTTTTTAGTTGTTTGGTCTGTATTTCAGAGACATCTACCTTCACACCAAACTTGTTAAAATCCAGTATCTTTCAAGCTATTTTGTGGAAAGCAATTTGCCTATATGATGAGCTGTGACCTTTGCCCCGCAGACTCCAGATTCGAAGTTGCCCTGCACTGTCATTTACCTACACCCTCTCCCACCCCCACCCCCCCCCCCAAAAAAAAAATAATAAGTCCTTTAAAGTCCGTCTAATATTTTTCATTATGTTCTGCTGGAAACAATTTGCATGTAAAATATGCTATGACCTTTGACCTGTAGACTCCAAATTCGAAGTACAGACATATTTCAGTGCCATCCACAGAACAAAATCAGATCCGTTTTATATGTTTTAGTTTTCGCGCGATAGCCAGTTTTTAATACGGCCCTCTAGACGTCATTCGCATTGCCATGAAAAAAACTGCCAACAATAAGGATTGTTATTAGTATGGATTACGAGGATCATAACTTGACTGGTTAAAGTTGCACTTGAATATGACCGTGGCAAGCCGCCAACAGTATGTATGTACATGAATAAACTTCGTTAAGGGTTAAATGACAGCACATACCGATTTCACATAATCCTCCAGTAAATCCTGACTTGCACGTACAGGTAAAGTTCAGCAGATTGTCTACACAAGTTGCGTCATTATGGCAAGGGTTTGCCAAACAATCTGTACACAATGAATACAGGTAAGACAGCAATTAAAATATGATATGATACATGCGAGCCAAAAATATAAATATACGGAATAATGACACAATGACCATGACCATTTACTATAGGGTTCTTTTTTCACACATTTACTTGTATGAATACTGTTTGGTATTATTTTGAAGACAATTGATGGTGGGAAATAATTATGAAATCTTGTATTTTACGCTTTTATGAGAAAACATAAAATAAACAGGAAATGATGAAACATTACCCAGCATTAAAAAAAAATGATCAATTCGACTATTGCGCAGTCGATGAGTATGCAATTAATCACCACCCTTCCAATTCTCCACCCATCAATTAATGCCACAACCGCACAATTCATTAATCATATCTCAAACATGTCAAAGACATACCTGACGTAACTTATGACCTTTGATCTTTAAGCCCGTAAATGTTTCCAAGCTCGCGAAACAATCGAAAACCTCTTTGCTAGGCAAGATATATTTATAGCAGGGTATTTCTATGCAGTAGTTAATCGACCTTTGATCCTTGAACCCATACAGATCCACCCAAAGTCTAATCAGCGCATGTACACTTCATGGTGCATCCCTGGGCCGAATATGATGAAAATCCACCTATGCGTTCTCCAGATATCGCGATAACAAGATCAGGGTGTGCGGAGGTACGGACGGACGGACAACCCGAAAACATAATGCCCCTGCCCTTAATTTGGGGCGGATCGAGGAATGACAGTTTCCTGAAATATTGACTTCCTATGTTCCTATGAACCCACACACTTCATCGAAAAGAGAAGGGTGAAAACCCGGTGTGATGGCCATTTCAACACTTCCAACATTATTCGGGCCCCCTTCTATGGCGCGTTGTATAGATGCTTGCCTAGTAAAGAAGGATGGCCTAATATGTAGCGCTTTGGGCCTAATGGGAAAAGCGCAATATGAATAATAATAATAATGATAATAATGATTGTGTCAGGGATGTGCAAGTGACGTCCATTACTTCCCTTCATTATCATATCAAACGGTAGATTAGTACTTACAAATGGTGTGTTGAAAGTTTGAGATCCATAGGTCATGAATTTGTTGTTTTATGAGAAAAACTAATAACGACATGTTACCAGAATGTTGTTTTTTCGTGAGTTTAGGTTCTGCTCAAATTGCGAATCGCGGTTATGTGTACCGTCGCAAGACCAGCGGAGAGCACTGATTGGTTAAACGGCTAATCTCCGCGTGACCTTCGGTTAACGGCTGATCGGACAATTTTGGAACGGCCCGTGCCCGTCGACGTCACGTATTTTTTTTATGAAAAGACGTCAGAGTTATTTGAAAAGGGATGAAGTTTAACCGTCCAGATGTTCACCAAAACCCTATATTTTACCCCAAGTCTGTATTAGAGGTGTTTATTTATATTAATCTTCACATTGGATATAATTTTCAGCTGATTTCATTCATTTAGATTTTTTGACGTGCAAATCAATGACACAATGAATGCTGGATGTCCATTATGCTCGAGAATGGACTGAGGGGAAATAGCGAATTGAAAGAGGTTTCATAAGTAATACAGTACTCCAAGAATCAAGTCTTATGTTAAACGTTTCAGCTACGAAAATTTCACAGTCATACATTTCCCCTTGGTTATTATCAGAAAATGCTGTGACAGTGAAATTTGTTTGGTAGCTTTCTATGGGATCACTTTCTATCAAAGTCGCAGATCTATCTAATACTGGTAGTCCGGCAACCCAATGGCCAACTTTTTGCCCTAACCCCAAAGTGTCTGGTAAAATTGTATTTTTCAATGGATTTTTCACCCGTAGGATATATCGAATGCGTTCCAGGATGGTGTCTACCTCTTACCCTTGAGTAATTTTGAATATTGTGTCCAAAATGGCAGTCATAATCCGGAAGTGGACATGAATTCCTTATTATTTGTATTATGTAAATTTAGCTGGATTATTATATCATTCATTGTGATTGGAGAGTGTATGGGAATTGTATCAGTTGGCTCACACAGCACAAAAAAGCATTAATGATCATTTTGGGTAACCCTGAAGATTGGAATTGCAAGGGTTGATTTCCTTTAGATGAGCAGAACATAGGTATATGGTAATAGCATTTTTATTGTATTCCGTGCCTTTCCCTCATGATTTTCTAATATAATTTCTTCTTTAAAACTGCTTTTTAGTGTGTAATTGGTGTTTAAGTCATTTACTTTGGTGAAAGGGGATGAGGGGGTGGTAAGAGCAGCCTATACATGGGTCCATTTCTGACACCCTTGGAGCTTTGAGGTTCCAATAGTGTTGTAAGGTGTACTCTTATGTTTCGAAATGACTGTTCCCTTCTCACTGCACTGGACTCCGGGCCAGGCTACAACTGAGATTAAAGACAGTGGGTCTCATTTGCAAACTTCCCCGAAAACAAGGAAAAGATAACCCACGCCCTTAGGCTATTGATGAAGGGAATGTCTGTCTCGGGGTCAGTAATTACCTAGAATTTGAAAAAAATGCGAAAGAAAAACAATGGCCATTTAGAGTACGTTCTACGGTAGGAATTTTTCTCTCGCGAGGACAAAATTTAAATCAGAGTCTAACGGGCACTTTAATTCAACTAAAACTGAGTTTCTAGCTCCTATATTTGACTAAAGGTTCACAGATGGCATTTTCTTCTAAATGCCATTGTATTTACACAACGTTAAATTTTATTCAAGCAAGAGGGATGCCCCGCCTTTATAACATACTTCATTTGTGTGTGCATTTAGTGCCAAAGGAGAATGTGGTGGGTGGCATTCGCAATATTCTCTCAGTTGAATTTGTCAAACTAAGAGATCAGAATGCAAATCTAATAGCAATTGAAGGGGGTGGATGCTATTGCTCCCGTTGAATTTTTATTTTCTCAGAATTTGGTGCACATGAAAATGTACGTAACAGGCTCATGAAATTAGTCTTTAGGTTAGTGACATGATTGGGAACACTTGAAAATGCCTCAAGAACCAAATGAGTTGAAATATATACCAACTACACAACAGCTGGAATGGATCTGCTAGCTGGAAGGATTTGGCTCTAATTTGTATACTTAAGGGAATCAAACACGAACAAACTAGTATTTTAATTTTATCGGGGACACGATAAAAATAAGACCCATAGAGAACCACACAGCAGGTTTGCTGCTACGAGGGATATTGACATAAGTTATTTTTAAAAGAGTCAACGTTTGACTACACGATTTTCACAGGAGAATCTTTGCATACTTTACTTTATTCTAGAGTAGTTTCAGTTCAAACTACTCTAGAATCAAGTAAACTATGCAAGGATTCTCCTGTGAAAATTTTGTAGTCAAACGTTGACTCATTCGAAAATAAACAATAAAAATATCACTCGTAGCACGGAAACCTGGTGTGTGGCTCTCTATGGGGCTTATTGTTATCGTCCCCGGATAAAATTAAGATACTCCTGTGTTTATGCTTGATTCTCCTTAAGTAAACAAATAACAGACAAATCCTCCCAGGTGGGAGATCCACTCCTGCTAGTGTATAGTTGGTATATATTTCAACTCATTTGGTTCTTGAGGCATTTTCAAGTGTTCCCAATCATGTCACTAACCTTTAACTTGGGGGTAAAATAAGTAGACGTGCTCAGTGCTACTTTTTTTTTACATTAAAGCACCCCCCCCCCCGAAAGCTACGTTCCGCCGCCTTTGCTTATAAAATTCGAGAGAATATGAATAGCTGCATGTTCATGTTATTTGAAATACTCACCGGGTAACAGACAAAAAGTTCTTATTTTCCCCTCCTGATAGGAGGCCAAGGCTTGTTGAAGTTTTAGATTCAGCAACTTGTGCACCTTTTGCACTGCCGTTCCATTTTTGAGAATTTCAGTCGGGCATGGTAGTCTCTGCAAGCACGATGACAGCTGCGTTATAGTGTAACCTTGAACGGTTACTTCGTCACCTGCAAGTGAAAGAAAAATTATAGAGATCTATCAATGAAAATGTTAGGGGGGAGATAATACTATAGACTTTACATTTTCACTGTCTTGGAGAAGAGTACGTTGATAGTACGGTAGACGGGACTGTTAAAGCTGATGAAAAACTAAACAGTTTAAACTTAATTGTTGTAACTGGAAATCAATTCCTTTTCCCACCCAATGACCACAATGACCACACATTCAATAATAACCTACTTTTATTTATCAAAAGATTTAATGCAGAACGTGACATGTAAGATGCGAGGTCTGGTGTATTTGGTAAATCACAATATTCCACAACATTTCCACACATTTCAATTACAAATTTACCATCATTTTTCTTTATAATAAACCATCAAATGAAATTATTTTTGTTTGTTTTTCTTTAATATCGAAATGTCTTGTCTCGAAATACAGCGTGGCCCAAAAAGAATGCTACACATGCGATCGTTAGTTTCTTCAAAGTCATTCACAAAATGCCATTGGTGATTATTCTATGGGTTAGAGCATTCTTTTTTCCAACAAAATGATACCATGATCATTAATTTTGATTAAAGTGTTTGGATCTTAAGGCTCTTTTTTTTAGGCAATGCAATTTCCTAAATTTGCTATTTTTTAACAACCAGCGATCATCAGAACACCGAAATATTCCACGTCATTGTGTGCCATCGACTAAGCTCCGCCAAAACAAAAGGCAGGAATGCCCTCGCTTAGATAAAGAAGACGTTGTGAGCTACATCTCCATTGTCATTGCGGTCTGTCTGGTATGGCACGCTGAGACGCGAGAATATCTCGGTGTTCGGAAGAGTGCCGCTGATAAAAAAATTGTAAATTAAGAAAACGACATTGTCCTGGAAAAATGGCCACAGGACCAAAACGAATTACTCAAATTCAATGATCCCGGTATCATATTGTTGGAAAAAGAATTTTCTACCCGCTGAAACAAAAAAAACAACAACATATTACAGATGATGTTGAAGAAATTACCGATCGCAGCTGTAGCAGTGTTTCTGGGCCACCCTGTATACTGGCGAAAAAAATCCAAAAAACAGCGACTATAACACAGGAAAAAACACGAAATCTTTGATGCATTTTCAGTCCAAAATTTGTTACTTCAATCCAACTTTTCGAATATTCCTGTTTTCCCTGAAGAAGAAGCGAGACTGCTTCGAAAATTTGGATTGAAGTAATAAATGTGGATTGAAAATGCATCAAAGATTTCGTGTTTTTTCCTGTGTTATCAATAATCGTACCAACACGTGGACTTCGTTTTTATATATATACATTCCTGCTCATAATTATCGAATATTTTGTTGATACTCTTTGTTCTTACTCCTATATCATCCAAAATTTTCAAGACAAGTGTTTATTTCACAAAAACGCAGTATGTGAGGCAATTTTTGGATTTCATGAGATGACTTAAGTTAAAACTAAAATAAGTTTGAGCGCAATAACAATAATATATTTATTTTTTGAAAAATCCACAAAAAATCATGAAAAAGGTGTTAAAGTAATTTTAAAAAAACACCACAGAAAACTGATAAATTTTGATCTTATGTCATTTATCACTAAATTAACATTAGAATAGTGTTTGTTACAAGTCTAATAACGCGCGTAACCACCACGAGACTCAACAACAACAACAACACCGTCTTTTATAAACACAGATTTTAGTGTCGTGTCGGACGCTACAAAATGCTCAAAATTCCTGAAATACTTACATTATCATCGTTTCACCTGGGGTGAACAAATATTAATCCCAGACGTACCGTTCACGGAAAAATGGCAACTTCTAAAATGTTTTTTTAAGTATTCCATAATTATGAGCATGAGTGTATATATTGAAACATGAATTGAACATGTTTAATTTATATCGTTGTTGATATCATTTAAAATCTGAACTTTATGAATATTGACTTGATTTGTAATCATTATAATTTCTGATATGTTAAAAAATGCA
Source organism: Eucidaris tribuloides (assembly GCA_001188425.1). Classification (NCBI taxonomy): domain Eukaryota; kingdom Metazoa; phylum Echinodermata; class Echinoidea; order Cidaroida; family Cidaridae; genus Eucidaris; species Eucidaris tribuloides. The sequence goes on along the minus strand of JZLH01S0236261.1, from coordinate 35,227 downwards.
GATATAAAGCCAAACTGAAACAGGAACTTCAACGGGAAATCTGAACTTCAGAACATGAAATAATTCATCCAGATTTTCTCAGTTGGTTTCCATGAATTTAAAGCTTTCTAGCTATATGAAATATGTTTGGTTAGTACAGAGTGATACACGTTAATGCCTTTTTGTTTTGTTTTGTTTTGTTTTCGAACCCACAAATCAACATCATTCAAAAAGTATGGTATTGGCCTTCAAACATGAAAAGATAACGACGCCCCCCCCAAAAAAAAAAAAATAACTAATAATACTAATAATACTAATAATACTAATACTAATAATAATAATAATAATAATAATAATAATAATAATAATAATAATAATAATAATGATGATGTAATGCAAAGACCGACATCACAGTCATTATTTGTTTTATTCAACGTTATGACACTTGTTGATGAAATTTTAATGAAGAAAATATAGGCCTAAATACGCTTTTTGGTTGATTGATAATTGCCTTTCGGCTCATTTCGCTTTGCGTATTGGAATGCGCGTGCGCGCGGTCGATGCGACGCAAAGCGTCCATGTCAATGACCGGAAGTGCGCGCGTAAATGGAATTTTGGTGCGAAATTTAATACGCGCAGAAGAAAATAAACTCCCTGCGAACGTGAACATACGGTTGCAGATTCCGCGCGTATGCTGCATTTTAGTAAGTGTAAAGTGGGACTTTCGTGATACGCACGCCTGTGTAACGACCGGTCGTTACACTCCTCGCGGGCGGTGCTCAAAATGAAATTGTCATGTGACAGACATTGGACCAATCAGGAATACGAACAAGCTTAACCAGTTGAATAATACTACATAAATTACCTGTGGAAAATATGGGGAATAGCCCAGCACTACCATCCCCCACGCCCCCCCCCCTGCACACACACACACACACACACACACACACACACACACACACACACACACACACACACACACACACACACACACACACACACACACACACACACACACACACACACACACACACACACACACACACACACAACACACACACACACACACACACACACACACACAAACACACGACTTTAGATTTCGGACAATTGGATTTATTTGCAGTTATATTTTTTTCGCCTGCTTCCTTATTGCAAAATTTAATCATTTTCCTGTCAAATTCGATTAGAATGAATACTCAAGTCAATCTGTATTTAAACCCCATTTATGTTGTACACAGTGCAATATTCCATCGGGTCTGGCAACGAGACGGCTTTTGATACCTTATGGTCATTTTTTTTTTACATTTGAACAAATTTTAAGGTTTAGTTAAATGATATAAATGGTACCCTGGGGTACCAAATATAAATCCGCCATTTTGTGGAATTATCTATTTTATTTTTAGCACTGTACCCTGGGTTACAAAACTGTGTAAAAGTACTGATTGAAGTGTGAAAATAACAAACTTAACCTTGTTTGTACCACACTTTTCGTGAGTTTATGTGTTTTTGCTGTGCAATTACACAGCTTCTGCATCATAATCACTGATCTCAGTGATCATACCTGAAGAAAATACATTTTGGACACAAGAGGGCGCTACTCAACGCAGTGCATCTAGTTTGTTGTAACTTGAAAAATATAATAGAATTGCAATAATAGGAATAATTTCTCATTCTACACAACATGGACTTTAATGTGCAGTTACCAGGATAGCGGCATACTGGTAGTCAGTTTTTTTTGTTTTTAGGTTGTGTGGTTGTATTTGGGTGTCAAATTGATTGATAAGTTTATTGACATATACCAATCTGTCTTGTTTCATTCTTTTCCACATTAGGAAATCCTTCCATGTTCTGCCTTCTCAAACATAGCTACACAAACAAAATTTGTCAGGACGGAAAAAAATGAGCAATTGAAATTCTTGGTAAGATTGAGAAGAAATTAATTTCAATGGGAGAGGTATGATGGAATATCTATTCATCGATAATTTGGACGAGCTAATGAACTTCATTTCCCCTGTAAGTGGATTTATAACCATTACAACTTCGTAGGCTATGGTGTGTTTTTGCAAAAAAACAAAAACAATCCCAAATTATTATGTGAGACAGATGCATTACTTATATTATGAAATAGATACTATCTCAAAGAGCATTCTTTAGCATAAACTTGAATCTCCAAAATACTCTATGGTCATTTTACAATTTTAACTCTATATATTTTTCCCTTCCCGTTGGGTGATGAGGATGCTTTTCACAATTCAATTTCAATTATACCCCGTTGACTATACGGTAATATGTTTGCACGTATGTCGTGGGATAACTCTGTGGAAACGGAATTTTGGAGGCAACGGGTTAATGAGATATAAAATAGTGATTATGATGAGACAATACACGTTTAATTTCTAATGAACCACACAGATTCTCTGATTTCATTATGACATGCAAACTGAGTGTCCAGGTAAATTTCCTTGTGAAAATGTAGCCTCTTGGTTGACTATATTTGGCTCAGACGGTGCAGTGAACTATATGTTTTCCAGCCCAACCACGTAAAACAACCATGACATTTACACATGTTTAACATGTCATTTCCTGTTTTGAAGTCGATTTTACACCCTGACATTTAAGGCTACTTCTTGTAAGTAGTTGATTATTTTTGACTTAAACTAATGCTATGGTCGCACATAAAGTGGCGACCGCCCGATTTATAGCCTGCTCAGTCGCCGCTGGAATTTAAGCATCGCCCAGCGAGTCGTGGAGAAGTTGAGCGAGCTGTAAAGCCCCAGCAATGGTCGGGCATCGCTCAGTCGATTTCAGGTCAAAACTAAAATCCGGGAGCTAGTCCGTGCGTCCTCCTGGCAGTGACCGACTGATGACCTACCGGAATAGAGCAGGCGCCGCCAGAATTTTAACTGTGCGCTAAAACGTCAGAGGCCGCTGACCAGTGGATGCCCTGAGCGGCTGCCGTTCAAAGACCGGGCGAAATTGGATAAAAACTCGCCGTCGGGCCGCCTAGCAGGCCAATTTTGGTATATGTGTGGTATATATGTGACCATAGTAGAATTTTGATATTAGTTCAACCCCCGTTATTCACATATCACAGACAGATACAAGTCAATAACATTCGCTATCTACTCGGGAGAAGAAAGATGCTTAAAGATGTAAATAAAATTAATGGGAAATGTGGTTTAACTTCTGAAGCTAGTATAGAAGAAGAAGTAAGAATAAGAAGAAAGAAGAAGAAGGAAGAAGAAGAAGAAAGGAAGAAAAGACAGATAGAAGAAAAGAAAGGACAGAAGCGGAGAGAGAAGAAGAGAAAAATGAGAAGAGAAGCCGAAGAGAAAAAGAAGAAGAAGCCAACCGGGAACGGACGGGTCAGAGCCGCCGCGTAAGCGAAAGGCCGTGCCTGCCCGTCCCCCAGAGGTCCTGCCCCCCGCCCTGCGCACGCGCTGGCTGTCCGCCCCCGGGTGGAGGCAAGCCCACCCGGCGGGTCATGGAGATGTTGAGAAGTACTCTGCCTGGTCTGTTCGGTGAGTATCCGGGCTCAGCACCAGCGCCGTCGGCATCTGCTTACTGAGGCCCCGAAGCCGGCGCTTCAACGGAAGCTCCGGCGGTCTAGAGCCGGCGCCGAGGGCGCGTCCGGGCGTGCGGGGCGCGCGAGGCAGGGGGTCGTCAAGGCGTTCCGGTCGGGAGAGAGAAAGAAGGGACCGTAGCGGCGAGGTAAAGGAACCAGATGCCCGGCACTAGCGGACCTGACAGTCGCGAAATAAAGCGTCCGGGAGAGGACCGAGGAGTAAGTAGGAACGAAGAAGCAGAAGAAAGTCGGCGAAGAAGAGCGAAGGAAGAGGGAGAAGGCGCAGAGAAGGCCGAGTCAGGCAGGCAGAGCAACAGGGAGGGTGGGAGAGAGCGCGAAGGAGAAAGAGTCGGCGCCCCGCATGCTAACCAGACAGAAGGTGCCTACAGTCGCGTCTCAACTTGCTCGGGCACGACCCTCCGTCCTCGCGGGGGCACCCGTATCCCCGTCAAGAAGAAGCGCGGACTCCTGTATAACGAGTCCTCTCCGGCGTCGTCAACCTGTGGCACGCTCCCTTTACTCGCATAGGACTGTTCACAATCATGCTGCGTGCCTCATCTTACTACGTCGCCATTCCTTGCACTCCTCCCCCGCTCTATCTTCGCCGCCTCATATGGAGCCCTTGCGCGCATGTCAGGTACGGCTTCACTGTTTCCCTTGTCTCGGGTACAGGCGCTAGCAGAGTGTGAAGGAAACGGACGAAGAAATACCGGAAAAAAAACGAAGAGAAGAAGAATGTCTCATTTACCCTGGGTGCCATTTCAGTAAAATAGGACTGCACTAACAAGCGCGGCCCTGCATAACAGTGTTATCATTATCCTTTTCGTTCTTAGAATGCTAAGCGCCTCGCTAAGAAATCGAATGGTACACTTCTTTTGGATTCTTCCTGGTATGACCCGTGCCCCGGGCCTCTAATCTCCGACCTTCCAGGACGTGAGGCCCGTCGTGAGCACTGAGACCGATTACACGGTAAATGTTTCCCTTATGAAACTGTAATTATATTCTTGCACAATACATTTGGTCTGATGATAATGGCAATTTCTAGGCTAGATCAATACTGCTCGAGCGCCCTCGAGCAGCACTTCTGCAACAATCCTGGATAGAAAGTGAGAGTGTATCCACATTATCCGCTGTGGACTTCCTGAACAGTTTTGGGTACATTTCTAAACAATTTCAGTAAATTTGCATATATTTAATTAATTAACTTAAAACATCCCTTCGAGGTGAACAACTTTGGAACCGACACTGGAGCCATACAGAGGAAGACGAACAGATATGCCCAATCCTTTTGGAAAGATACGAAAGCAGACATCCTGATTATTGTTAATTTTATGTTTACGAATGTGACATACCGTCTTTCACTATGACCCTAGTCAGATATCAACAACAATCAGAATATTTCCCAAACTATAATTATTACTTTACTTTGTTTATTGTTTATATTCACTTTGGGCCAACACCCAACCTCCTCCTCCAACTGCTGACATCATAATTTCCTGGGATGTCACTCTGTGTCGATTACTTGGTTTCCTAGGAACATAATTTGTGGAAGCGCACACACTTCTATAAACTGATTGGTGGTGATGCAGATTTGTTGTTCTGACAATGACACTGACATAAGCGAGTTAATACGACAGTATTCAGATGTGAATTAAATAACACATGTATATTGTATAAGCCGAATTTTGAACAAGGTCCTATCGTTCACCCGATTGCCTGTACTTAGCGCGTGTTGAAACGCCGGGCGTAATTACATTGAAATTGAAAAGTCATCGTTTTCCAAAAAGACTCTCATTTTTCTCTGGGTGTCTTTATTTTTTTCTTTTATTTTCTTTCTGCCAGATATGATGTCCTATAACGATTGTTTTTTGGCAAAATGATCTTTTTTTTTTTTACATAATGAATATTATCACAGCTTTTCTTTTGTAAACTAGTTTATTCATTCACAAAAAGCCGACGCTTACATCAAACGTCGACGATTATTCAACTTAGCCAGCATTTTTGATAGCCCAATAAGCGGTAACACATACAGTGCCAGGGGTAGTGGGTCTCAACCACAAGTGCTCAAATCGCGAGAAAGAAATATTTTATAAGCAAGATAGATTTTCTTGATTTGATAAATCAAGTCAATTCAATTGCTTTTATATCAGAAGTTATCTATTACTTTCTGTGCAGATCAGGCCAATCTACGTTTGTCCACACTTTTGTTTCTTATCGGTCATAGAGGGAGCAACTGAATTGTAGGGTATTGTCTATTTCACACTTTTCGGCGTGGGGGGCGGAGAGTGGGGGGCTAACTTGTCGCCGGGCAGTATTGGAGCTCCAGGTGGTGGGGAGGGGTGTACTCAAGATTGCGTTCGACGGTCTGGCCGGTGGACTGATGCCGCTCGAGAAGTCGGAGAGGAGCGCCGACCCTTTTCTGAGGAGTCGTTTTGGCGGGGAGGGTGGTGTGCCTATTCTTTTGCGTTTTTGGAGGGGTGTGGCAATGCAATCGGCTTCTGTGTGGGTAGTGGAATTCTCCAAATCGTGACCAATGTATCGGGTATGTGTTTCCCGGGGGGCTGTGCCATTTTCGGGGATTATTATATTTTATTCGAAGGGGGTAGCCTGTTTATTAGGCGGCACACTCCGTTTTGCCTTACCGGCACAGTACCGCCCCCCACCCGCCTGCCCCCCTCCCCCGGATGATTGGACTATTACTTGATTTCAGCAGTAGAAGTATGTTACATACTTATTTATGCTCGGTTTTGGTCCTTGTCTCACTTCATGTGAGGCGTGTGAATTAATTTAATTTATTTTCCTCCTCATTTGTTATACAATGTAATACAGGTCTTATTATTCATACACTGGCTCCCGGTTGAATTCCCCTAGTGGTTTACTTTCCGTGTGTGACCGCGTCGGCTTACTGGGACGTGGTGGTTCCGCTCACCGGTCTGTTGTCTATCATTGCGTGTCACTCTGAATGGGGGTGATCGGGTGTCGGGGTGGGTCTGGCGCTGTCCGTGTTGTATGCCGGCTGACCGGTTTGTTCTGGGTCGGCCGGTGTGCGACGCGGGGGCTGCTGGTTTTGCCCCGGTGTCTGGTTGCCTTCTCTGTAGTGATAATGTGGGGTGGTATATCGGAGCGGGGGCGGGGTCGCCGCGTTCCTGATGAATAGATGCGGTTTTGCATGGGGAGTGAGAGACCGGGACCTTTCTTTGTGTAATACCAGTACTGGTGCTCAATGGTTCACCGGGGCATGTCATGGGCATTTGCCCCGCTTCTTTTTTTTCTTTTTAATTTGTTTCGCCGCCACATGCAGTCTATATGTTTGAGTTTAGATTGTATTTTTCTTGTTTTATTTACTGCAACCAATGAGGAGAACCTTTATACAGAAATTCTTATTTCTTTTAGGTAATCCCAGGCATTGGTTAGGGTATTATATTTATGTATTGTTTCATTTGTGATGCATTGTTATTGTTATATGTTCCTGGAAATTAAATAATTAAATAAATAAATAAATAAAAATACAGAACGCATTCAAATTGAGTTATAAAAAATCAATAATAAAACACTAACAAATGCCTTTTTTCTTCAATATATTGATGTCTAGTTATCTAGTAAATAAAAAAAATCAAATACAAATAACCCTTACCCGGCATTTAAATGATATTGCACATGTTCCTGTCTTCTGTTTGCCAGACTGCATTCACACTGACATCATGATGATCTGCACATCTCATTCATTTTAGCCCTTTTGTCAAAGTTGTGTACCTCCTTTGTACTTCAAATAATAGGAACTCAGAAATATACAACCTGATAAATCTTTTCGTTCAGCTAAATTGAACGATTACAAAATACATTTCAAACTTTTATTTCTATTTCTTTGTTAAACAATAGGCAGAAATTGCATGCACACGTACGGCACATACAGTATACCGGGACAAACGCCATTTCGCATCATTGTAGAAAATTCAATAATTCTCAGGATGGACACAACCAGATGAAATGAAATAAATTGCCATGGAAAGTTTATTCTTTTAGCTTTATGACAATACCTAATTTGACTGGGTTGTATATGATTTTCATATATTGAAAAAATAATTTCCGATTAGATCATTTTTTGGAGACACTCTGTATATTGTAAGGATAACTCAAAAAGTCACATCAATACAGAACATACCAACAGCAGCACCAGCCATCACCATCATCCAAAAGAAAACGTATGGAACCTGTAAGTTAAAAGAAAGAATACGATCAATCAGAAAAGCTTGTTTGTCCAATGTTTGAAAGGAAATTCCTAATTCAGTTCAATTTTGTACCACTAGTTATCAGTTACCTCAACAGAAACAATAAGATGGAAATGAAAAATCATGATTATAACGTATGGTCTTCATTATGCTTAAAGACTTATTTTCAATAGCCTACATAATATTTTAAAGCTACTGGCTAACATTCACCACAGTTAAAAATATGTGAGCTTCATAATCCTCCATGTTCCAAGTGTCTTGATAAGGTCTAAAAATGAAGCCTGAAAAAAGATTGTATTTCAAAATGTTTATTTAGTGCTTTAAAAAAAGTGAAAATTGTAAGTTGACCGGATCCACCTGCCCATTTCGTCCTATAGACTTACTGTGCGTGGATCTAGGCTATTTTTTTCCTCGCCCCGAGTACTAATTGTTTATTCATTCATATCTTGCCAGTGGCAGCATAAATGTCCAAACTTCTCTATTCTAGGGTGTTTACCTGTCCATTCAAACACTATTATGTAGCTCAGATAACAAAGTTTTGACATTTGGTTTGGTAATTTCAAGCTCCACAATGTCAGCCAATTGCTTTAAGTCCACAGAATTTGGGTAGGAAATACAACATTTTATTTCAAACATTTTTCACAAAATATTCTATTGTTGCCTATATGAGAAAAAAAACATACAAATCTAAAGAAAAAATAGTTGTGTAGTGAAAAGTGACAAATTGTGATTTTTTTTTAATTATTGGAGAGCTGGTAGCAGTATGAACACTTTGTATGGCATTTTTTTTCGGGTACAGGAGAGAAGGATTTTGAAAGTGATCAATAAAATTGTGTGAGTCATTCTCTTTGAGAGTGGTTGCCAATGAAGTGATTTCAAGATAATGCGAAATGCTGTCGGATCTTTTACAAATTCCAGATATTATGAATATGAGCCGACGTTGAACTCACAACTCTTGAAATCTTGGGCTTCATGATCATATCTGCATCAAATATAATACCCAGGATGGGAGCCAGATTAACACGCTTCATTTCATTCATTTATTGGTATTTTACCCCATTCATTTTTTTATAAAACTTTTCATTAGATTTGTATTTTGTAAACACCTTATTTTTGACATTAGTCGTTGCATTTTCATTTCAATTCTTTTCCTATATTTTGAAGTGCATGAAGAAACTCTCTTCCCCCACTCACAAACTCACGCCCCCTCATACTGCAAAACTGTGTGTCAATGTAATACCCATGGTCTTGACTTGTATAGACACTGTGAAATATTTCAACACCCTGAGTGTTATTTAAACCTTAAGCAAATTACTCCAAACATCAAAAGGGTTACCCTTAACACCACTGGTGCTGATGAATTAAAACTTTTCTGGTATGTCCATTGGGCAACTCCCAGTATATCAGCGTTAAGATAAGGAAATAATATAACTGCTTTTGCAGCGCATGAATATAATATTATCTGGGGTCATTGAGGTTGTCCATGTCACCAAATCCGATAAATAGAATATCGAGCCCATCAGGCTTATAAGGTTATTTTTAGCATTTCGCTTACGTCAATAGTATAAACTTACGGCTCATATATTATGAAAACCTGGAAATCTATATCATGAATTCTACCCTTACGTTCGTATTCTGTGTCGTCAAAACCTCCTTCTAAACCTTTACTTCTTTTGCTGTGGTTGTCAGACATATCATTTCCCGGTGATTGTGAGATATTGTGTACATATATGCCAATGCTTGGTATATTTTATTTTATTTCCGTAAAAAGGAGGTGGTTTCTAAAATTGTAAAAAGAATGTCTTCTCCAATATCTTGTAGATATATGCTGTATAAATTGGTCGAGTATTATTTTCCCATCTTCTTTCGGCTTGTTTACAGTAAAAGAGGCTGTGATTATTTTCCATAATTACATGATAACTCTATTTCTTGTTTTTTACCTAAAAATTGGGTGGTATACATTTGGATGGGCTAGAGTTTGGGCTAATCTATATGTCCTCTGTAATATTTGTTTTGGAATTTACAATCTTGTTCACCTGAAATCTGAATTATTAACTCTATTGTTTTAATTAAAACATACCCTATTTGTAACTGCGGGGGGGGAGGGGTAACTGTACACTTCCAAAAATGTATGGGGAAATTTGTGTGTCTACTCTCATACTTTATTAGTTTCACATTTGTTTTTTTGCATTTGCGTTATTATTTCTAATATTCCATATTTGTGTTTGTATTTATATTAGTATTTGTATTTGTGTTTGTACTTGTATTTGTATTTGTATTTGTTTTATATTGTTATTTGTATTTTTATTTGTAGGTGTTATTGTAATTGCATTTGCATTTTGTATTGTGCATGTGTATGAATTTGAATGTTTTTATTGTAAATCTTGTGCAATTCATGGTATGTTGTGGGCCACGAAATGAGTAAATAAAATAAATCTATCTAAAATCTAAGTAAACTGTCTTGGTTTTTTTCCGTTATATCTTGTCTACCAAGAAGGCAGCTCACTGTGTATACCACTAGCTGGCTCACCAGCGTCGGGGTAGGGGTTTGGGGATAGCTTGACACCCCCCCCGCTCCCCCTTAAAAAAAAGTGATTGCGGTACAGTTGGGCCTATTGATATTCTTTTGCCGTTGTAATTTGATTCAGCATTGATCATGTATTTTATAAGCATACTATCCCATGTTTATCTTGTAACAGAAGAAGATTGGAAGAAGTTCTCACTGCAGGATAAAACTACTGTAAAAATCAAGTACACTGTTCAAGGCTTCTGTAGTTTAAATTTCGGGGTCAAATATTCATTACTTGTTGAAAGTCAGTGACATGATCGGGAGAAATTTAAAAAATGCCCCTCGAACCAAATTGGTTGATAGATAATACCTATGGATACACCTGCTAGAGTGTATCTCCTGGCTTTGGATTTGATACCTACTGAAATTTTTTATAGTGACAAGGATTTGTCTTGAATTTGTTTACTTAAGCTGAATCAAGCATGAATATACTAGCATTTTGTTCTTCATGAGTCTCGATAGAAATAGACCCATATTTGTCTGTCACAGTGTAGACCAAATCACTTTTGACTTCCAAATTAGGAGAATCCTTGCACTGTTTACTTGATTCTGGAGTAGTTTCACCCCCCGAGCTGGGGACTACCCCCAATTATGTCATTTAGCTTTGAACAATTACCATCAGTACTCATTACTATCGGGCGAATATGTTGTGTAGCTTTTTATGGACACCAGATACTGGTAAATGAAAGCTATTTCTCCACAAGTAAACAAATTCAGACAAAATCTTTCCTAGCTTATTTTTGTTTTCGCTTTCGTTAAATAACACAAATGTTGTAACTATATTAAATAATCATAATTTCTCCCATGGTATCGATATCTAAATAATACAACAATAACAATAGGCAGGGATAGGGTTCACTATGCTCTACCAAATGTTATTCAATATCTGTAAATTATCTGTTTTAATTCCAAAGATAAAGTTGCCTGTGCGTAATAAAACACATACCAGCAAAACCAATTCATTTCTTCGCATCACTGTTCTCACTACAATTCTTATGGCACTGTCACCACTTTAAGTAACCCTACTACTAGTACTATCAGTTTTACTACTACTATTACTACTACTACTCCTACTGTGGATGCTGCTGCTATTACTACTACTCCTACTACTACTTCTACTACTATCACTACTACCACACCTACACTTGTACTACTAACGCTGCCTGTAATGTTATATCACTACTACTACTACTACTACTACTACTACTACTACTACTACTATACGAATACTACTAGTACTACTACTTCTACTACTACTGCTGCTGCTGCTGCTGTTGCCATTACTACTACCAATACTACCAATACCTCAAGTATCAATGCTGCTAATGCTGCTGCAGTATTAATTCATATACTAATTCTACTACTACTACTACTACTACTACTACTAATAATAATAATAATAATACTACTACTACTAATAATACTACTACTACTACTACTACTACTACTACTACTACTACTACTACTACTACTACTACTACTACTCGTCATTATAGAAAGACCGCTTCCACTCAAAATACACGCGTTATAATGTATGTTGCAATACTTTTGAGTAGGGGGTGGGTGGTATTTCTACTACTTATACTACTATCGTACTTCTGCCACTACTGCTACTACTACTACTACTACTACTACTACTACTACTATTACTGCTACTACTACTACTATTACTACTACTACCACTACTACTACTACTATTACTACCACCACTACTACTACTATTACTACTACTTCTACTACTACTACTACTACTACTACGACTGAGCAGCTTCAATTTTCATCCTATAAGGTCGGGCTTGTGGAAGATCAGTTTATCCGGCAATCTTGAGAAAACGGACTAAGGGATGATACAAGCCAGATGTCTTCACCGTCTCGAGTCATTGGAAGCTTTACAGTTCGTTTTCCCATTAAAGTATTGTTTCCGATATACGGTGCTCTTTAAAGCGTACCGAATTGCAGCTAGGCTACGCGCTCGTAAACGAACCACGGATCGGAAAGGCGCTATAAGGTACAGTAAGATAGGGTTCGCTTCGTTTCCAGTAGTGATTAACAGGGCTAAAGTCAACTACGTTTTACTCTTACCCTAACCCTAAAATGATACTGTACCGACGGGGCAATGATGGCAGCTACGATATTGGACTAACGCTAGCAATGATGTGACGCCGCTGATCACTGCAGGCGACAGTGATGTCGTGTGACGATATCTATATTCCTTTTCTTCCTTTTCCCCCTTTTTTTAACTGGGTAGCCTTTCCACTAAGCCTTATAGCCTTAAACAGATATAAACTTTAGTAAAAACGCTTTTTTCAAAATATTTAAACAACTGCTTACCGTTGTTCAGGCCTGTCACTCTTTTAAGCAATATTGGTTAAGATTTGAACAACGCTGTTCAAACTTTAACCAATATTGTTTAAAACACGAATTCCACAGTCATGGTTGTTAAATAATTCAAACAATGTTCTTAGAGTGGCACGCTTGTACAACGATGAGCAATTGTTTAAACAGCGTTTTTGCTGTGTACATTCATCATAACAAACAGGTGGGCCCATACTAAAACAATCTGATAAATAATGTGTTATAAGCAATGTTGGTATCAGAAAATAAAATGACATCTTACACATTTTCTTTCACCAAAGAAACTGGTAAATAACCAGGCTTGGCAAAATGCAAAGTGATAAACATCTAAAACAAAGTAAAATATTTGGGCCATCGATAATCCGAAACAAGACCAGTCTAGTAATTTACACACATTTCAAAACTGGAATCATACGATGTTGGCACGAGCATATAGTTGGTTCTTACCGGTACATTAACATAATTATATTTGTCGTTCACTGTGCATCTACAATCATTATATCCACATACAGATTTGGAAAGCTAATCAAACAAAGATCCCCCTTTCAGGATGTATAAAAAAAAACACTGCAATAATCCGTATGATTATTAGTGGGAACAATATATCATTTTCAGAACATTCTCAAACAATAACGATTTTGTACATTAATTGGTGTGCATCACTGCAGAAAAAAATCCTCATACATTCTCTTTACCCACAAAATACAACTGAGACGAAAGGGTAATTAAATTCCAATGTATTACTATAAAAACCCTACTTCGAAATATTGTTGATTAGGTAACTTCCGCAATTATCTCTGCCTCTTCGCTGTAAATTTATACATCTACAATTATATATGAATTAAGTCACCCGACATGTTATTTCTTCTTTTCTTTTCTTTTTTTTTGGGGGGGGGGTGGGACATCTTTGTAAGATGAATTTCGACATAGGCAGTAAATTTTCGCCCTTTTTTAGTCAAATTAACACACTTCCTTAATCGAAAATGTTGCCTGCGAGTCTGGCAGGCATCAATTGGACTATCGAATAAAAATGATTGTGTGTCACTCACCATAGTAAGGCACATCCTGGCACAATTATCAGAAGGATTCAAAAGATATATCTCTGTTACAAGAAGATCCTTTGGAAGAACGATTTCAACTGTTCACTGATCACAGCAGCCAACAGTTCAGCTAAGAGAAAATCTGAGATAATGACAAGTGTAATTTCACATTCGAAAATCGTTTCGAAAACAGTTACTGCTCACAAACGACTACACCAAGATCATCTCACGAAGTCGTCTAAACAATAAAATTCAATCGTGCATTCGAACCTGGTGAATACGTCCATGTGGTGCCCCCAATAAATGAAACACTAATTACAATCACGCGCATATCGCATACTTTTACCACGAAACAACAAATGCACGGACTTTGAGAAGAAAAACAGTCATGCGCAAATCGCCTTGTTTATGTTACTTCCTTATAGATGGGAGGGGCTTAGGCCGAGCGAAGAGTTCTTGTCGTGAGTACCACTGTTGCTGACACGATTGATGTGAACATTCATGTCAGCAAAGTGAATTTTCGTCCATAAAGGAACCAGTTGATTCTCCGTTATGCACACATATAAGTATTATTATAGAAAAATAAAGATTATAAATTCTGAACAGTATTGATTTCAATCCCCTAACCTGTTACTATCAACCTTAGTTCTTTGCCTTTCACTTGGAATTGGTCAAACTGCATATCTTTTAAAGAAGCTGTGTTTTTTTTTCTAAATCTATGGAAGTAAAACCATGGAAATTTTGGCACGATCTCCAGAATAAAATGAGCTGTTCATAAATAGACTCCATAAACAGAATTGTATGCTATTTTTGTAATAATTTTGTGGTCTGTGTCAGTGGCGTAGCTAGGATTTTTTTCGCAGGGGGGAAATTTTGAACTTTTGTACGAGGCACCAAATCCCAGATCAATTTTCCCGGTCACGCCAACCGCCGAAAACTCGCTCAGCGGGGGGGGGGGGGAGGGAGAGAGTGAGAGGGGTACTGACGATTTGTTGTTGTTGTGTGACGAAGAATTTTTTTTCTAATCCTACGTCGAAGAAAAAAATCCTGGTCATAATTTTGTGTGGGGGCACACGAAATTTGTGATTTTGGGGGGGGGCACGTGCCCTCCCCCCCCGCCCCCCGTAGCTACTACCCTGGTCTGGTGTGAATATTTAAGCTGTACACGCCGTAAAACAATGGCAGCGACAACTACAAAGAAAAAAGGAAATAATATTGAAAATACACATTGCTAGCTTATACTCACATACGGTATATATATTCTATTTTGGTACAGAACATTTTAAAGCGCATGTATAGATTGGTCGATCAGACAAATGTTGGGTCAATCTGTCACAAAATATTCTATTGTCACCCCAGACATCAAAAAACTACACCATACCTACTGAAAATTGTCTATATTGGGAAATTATGATTCTTAGATCAAAGAATTCCATTTTTTTTACCATTTACCCAAACTTTACTTTGCTTTAAACATTGAGGTACATCAATTTTGCTGTTTTGTCTGAACTTATGTCTACACGCCCATCCATATAAGAATATTTATATAGTACTTATGTTTTAAAGGGAGATTGTTGTAACAATTCATATTTTGTTATGTAGTTAGATAATCCTTTATGCAGCTATTTATCGACATTTTTTAATAAGCTCATCTAATCTGCCCATTTCTATCATCTTCTGTTGTTTTCATGAAGAGCAATTGTTAATTGTTAATCCTTTTATAATCACTGTCCTCCATCTAACTGACCTTAATTTTACCTCAGTTACTTCAACGGCAGCTGATTAAGAAACTGCTGTTACTGCTGCTAATATTTCGACTACTACTACACTAACTGCTACTACTACACTACATCTACTTCTTCTACTATTTCATCTGCTACTACTACCACCACTACTACTACTACTACTACCACCACTACTACTACTACTACTGCTGCTACTGCTACTAATACTACTACTTCTACTACTACAATAACAAAAAGGTCGGAAGTAGAATGCGAAGATCCGAGAAAAATTGCAATGACAGTGACAAGAAAAGCGATCTGAGAAAGCAGATTGAGAAGGTGATAAACACATTAGGAGAAGAAATGAAGATGAGCTCTGAAGATAGGCTGTTAAGAAACAAGCCAAAGAACAGGTGGATCGACTGTATCAATAAAAACAAAAAGTAGTCGATTTGAGGTTCGCAACAGATAAAACAGAGATGGTAGGCAGTAAGTAAGAGTCTTAATTTTCCGTAGGCCTATATCAGACAGGAAGTACGAAATGATGGAAAAGACAATGATGGTGATGATGATGATGATGATGATGATGACAACGTTGATGATTATAACGACAATGACGACAACGACTATGATTAAACACTTTTCAACATTGAGTGTACGGATTTCCTGGTTATTGTGCATATGAATTATTAGTGTGTACTCGCCTATCTCATTAGAACCCTTTTTTCCTTGAAGTCAAAACATTTTGTTTGGAAAACGGGAATATGGTTACCAAGATTTTGTTTGTAATCCATTTAGATAATCCATCATATTGTTATAATACAAATGTTTTTCACGAATGTAATCTAATAAGCCAACATTTCATCATCCTAGCTTTTTGCGTAGTACAGTGGATTAATTCCCCTACTGCCACTGCATCTTAACTGCATAAAGATCATTTTCTGTAAATCATGTGCAAGATAATTTGTTTAAACATTGGGTTCATGTTACGGAAAATCAGAGATATATGTCATAGATGTATACACTCGTATTTTGTATTTTGTATTTGTATTTAGTATTTTGTGTCGTGATTCAACACCTTTCAAACGCTGAATTCAATTAATTCTGCTGGTTGTTTATGCAGATCATTTTGTGGCTTTCTGTGTATTTTAAAGGAGGATGTAGGCACCAACTAACAGGGATAAGTTTAAAAAGATTTTGGGTTCTTTCCAACCAATCAGACAACATGTTTGCTTGCCTTGAGCTGACGTGATTGATGCATGCCGTCGCCGTGTGCTAATCGCGTTATAGCAATCTTTGCACTTTTTCGAATTGATAAGATCTTCCTCCTGTAGCTCTTTCGGCGAAGATTCTTCGATGGAAAATTTATCAAAGACTTAATATTAACAGAAATTTACGCATTGATAAGGTCTTGCTGAGGGTACGTGTCACACGGTATCCCTTATTTCGGCTGTCTTTATCACCATGTACCATAATTGTCACAATACTCACAATGTCATGTTCCCTAACTTATTCCTATTACATCTTCCTTTAAGCATTACAACTGTGTTTTATAATCACATCCTTCTCATGAATTGTTTCCTGACATTACATTTCGTTTGAAAAAAGGTCTATTGTTTCCACAAGTCGATATCCATTTTTGTTTTACCCTTAGTTTAGATAATCCATCAAACCTAGCATTAGGGCTGTTCTTCATTACATGGTGTGATTCCATTTTGTGACGTACTATGACATTTTATTCCTTACATCGGGAATCAATTTGTCAATTAAAACCACTAAATGAAAAACGTGAGCTTACTTCGTTTAGCAATATACATCTATTTGGGATATTGTCTACCATAAGCTGTAGGCGTGTCTTCCAATTCGGAAGAAACATATAACATCCCGATAGCATTTTCAGTGGAGTAAGGGCTATGTCTAGCATTTTCAGTATACCAATTGCAGCCGGCATTAACATAGGGTTCATGTATTTATCATGAACACTCACATCAGTGTTCTGTGCCGTCAGCGTCAGTCAACGTCTGGTCAGTATACAGACACTGACCGACTTTCAGCTACATGTATATGCATGGTACGATCATACGCGTACGCAGGGGGGTGTTTGGGGTGTTCAAACACCCCCCTTTAGCCGAAGGGGGTGTCAAACACCCCCAAACACCCCCCTTTTCACCCCAAATCACCCCCTTTTTTCACGATATCACCCCCTTTTTCGTAAAAAGAGGGGTGTTTGAAAATGAGAAATAAGTGATTTTTTAGGGGATTTTGGAAAAATAATTTTCATAACACCCCCCCCCCTCCCGCTGAGCGAATTTTCGGAGGTTGGCGTGACCGGGAAAAA
>JZLH01S0236228.1:1251-18413 GCA_001188425.1 Eucidaris tribuloides | reverse complement strand
AATTCCAAGTAGGGTCCCCGTCATAGTGAGGGTCAGGGGATTCCGCCCCCTGACGCTCACTGGCTTGTAGCAGTTTCGTAAGATATTTGTCTCTCTTGCTAACACTGTTTTTCTTTGAAATGACAGTCAGCAATAACTAATGCAGTGTTTTATAAACCACTGCATTTTTAAAATTCTTGTAAACTTCATTCGAAGGTATGAATTGTGTAGTCTGAAATGCCGATAGCAGGTCATTTTTCAAAACGTGGTGGTGATTTGTCGGGGTCAGGGGCGGAGCCCCTGAAGGCTGAAGCTCGAGCAAGTAGTTCGATCGGTTTTATAAGCTTATTGTGACCTTTTGATAACACTTTGTTTATTAAAAATGGACAGCTACATTCGACAACAATAAAATAAACAAAAACACCCACTAACGAACTGTTTTGCACTTCCAACGGTATAAATGTATGTATGAAGAATCTGCTATCAGATGATATTCAAAACATGGCGGTAATACGTCGGGGTCAGGGGCGAGCCCCCTGAAGCTCATGGGTTCTTAGTTCTTATGAGATTATCTTTACCCTGTCACACTGTGTCGTGAAATGAGCCTTCATTCATAAATCAAAAATCTATTATAGAATTAGAATAGGATATGTTATTTTGAACGCACCCCCTCCCCACGGCTGAGGTCCTGGTAATAATAGAAGCAATTTTACGAGCGACAGATTTTGAAGGGGAAATGATTCCACGGAGGGGGGGGGTATCTCCGTCTAACACGATTAACTAAAAGAGCCCAGCTATTTTGTGTTTCCCGTGCGCCAAGGGGGGCACATTGCTGCCCCCCCTCTCTAAAATCTTTATTGTTGGACCAATCACTCTCAAATTTGGCACACAATATAGAAGCAATTAAACTCTACAAAAAGCAATCATCAAAATTTCTCAGAGTCACCACATGGGGCGCATTTAACCGTAATATAATGAAATACATAGAAAAAAGGGATTTTGCCCGGATTTTTTGATATTCTAAGTTTCGTCTTTAATATCACATGAATGCATTACAATTGATTAATTTGTCAAATAATCATACAAGATGAATATATTTTAGGTTGAAAATAAGTTTTTGAGTAAACTTTGCCTGTTTGGGGTTCATATTTTGTGTTACCATACATGCAGTGCTAACGAGTGCGTATACGCACGTATTACTGTGCACTGTTGGTTGTGCCGAAAAGTTAAAATAACATGGATAAATGATTTTTTTTGTTCACTCTGGTAACTTCTTTGATGGAATTACACTTTTAGACATCAAATCGGAATAATAAGTAAATAAAACATGGAAAAATAATAACAAAATGAATTTTCAATATTTTTTATTGTTTTTATTGTTTTAGCGCCAAAAACAAAGAAAACAAAAGAAATTTATTGAATATGTTCTTAATAGATGAAACATAAGTTCACATGATATACATGAGCCAAAAGAAATGAAAAACAAAGTGACAGTAAACCTTTTGTGTAGTGAAAAAACAATGGAACATCAAAAAATGACACACATGACCTCAAAATGTGGTTGTCATGGCAACACGATATCTGGTAACCTAATATTAACACCAAAATGTTTGCCATAAAATTTTAGGAAAAGTCACCATGTTGATGAAATTCGTCGCCAAAATTTGTGGAAGTGGCGAAGTGAAAGTGGTAGGGGGGCACATTGTGCCCCCCCCACCTTGGCTTTTTAGGGTTAATAATGTGGGAACGCCTGAATATCACGTTGATGCAAAACCTATACTACCACTTAAAACAGTTAAAAAGAACGTAGGCCTATTTACT
Organism: Eucidaris tribuloides; assembly: GCA_001188425.1. NCBI lineage: Eukaryota > Metazoa > Echinodermata > Echinoidea > Cidaroida > Cidaridae > Eucidaris > Eucidaris tribuloides. The sequence goes on along the minus strand of JZLH01S0236228.1, from coordinate 16,613 downwards.
TTCAAAAATTAAATACAAAATTTGCTCATCGGATTGCGTGTTAAGTAAAGTAAAAAAATGAGTAGTACTTATGCTGAATGTCTATTTCAAAAGGTGGCACTATAAGACAATTTCTAGCCCGGTTGTCTCAGTTTTCTTTATTTTCCTCCTTTTCTTTTTTTCCTTTTTTTTTTTTTTTGCCGGCCGATTCGGGGGGGGGCACGTGCCCCCCCGTGACCCCCCCCCCGTAGTTACGCCACTGATAATACTGCTGTATAACAAGAAGGCAGAGGAAATGGGATTTTTAACGAAAAAAGCGACAGAATTGGCAATTAATTTAGGACCCCCCCCCCCTTAATGAGGATTAGATGCGCTTTTAACGTCCATAACTCCTCTACGAATTAGCCTAATCTAATTTGCATCAACCTTTAACTGTTTATTTCTTTTAATTTGATTTCAATTTCAAGTTATTCTGCATTAGAAATCACATATAAAACACAAATTATATAATATAAATATATTATGAATAGTTTGATCGAAAATCGGGTTAACTCCATTTCTACCAAAATTGAGTTATTATCTACATAATTTACAACCTATACTTACCTAGTGATAGTGTGAAATTTAAAGGTAATAAAATAATTTGGGTTCTACGTTTATTTTTCCATATAAGGCGCGTGAACAAACTCGGGTAAAGAAATGCATTTTAAAAACGCTGTTTAAAATATTTTAATTTTAAACAACCGCTTACTGTCTTGAGAAAGTCATACCTCAGGGGAAAATTGAGGGCTTCCGAAGACCAGGACGACCAAACGCTAGGTGGATTGATAGAATCAAATCACTTGTTGGTAAACCCCTTTCAACTGTATATCAACTCGCTGCTGACCGTAAAAAGTGGAGATCAATCATGGAAGTCACAAACTGTCAGCCATGACGGAAACGTACCAAGCAAGCAAGCTTACCGTTATCTAAGCCTGCCACTCTAACGACATTGTTTAAATTTCATAAGCAACCATTATTGGTTAAGATTTGAACAACGCTGTTCAATCTTAACCAATTGTTTAAGAGACGGACTCCACAATCATGGTTATTTAAAAAATTTAAACAATGTTGTTAGAGTGACAGGCTTAAACACTGGTAAGCAGTTGACTTTGTTTAAAATATTTTAAACAGCGTTTTTACTGTGTATTAACCTGTTTTGTGATCAAACTCTTCATATATTAAGCTATTGTTATGTATTATGTGAACACAGATATATCTATCTTTTGTTCCCCTTTTTAAAACATCTAGCAACAGAATATGCGTCATAAAACAATAAAATTTTCACTTGGGATATCCCAAAGGCAGGTTGTTGTATGGTGCAAAACAATGACGGAAAGGGTTGATGGTGCAGAATTCGAAGGGGCGTTGTGTGCCCCCTAAAAACGTAGAGGTGTTCACCCCGGGGTCCCAGAGGCCTGGTACAAAAAGTTATTATAAATATTCAATTTCTAATCAAACAATACCGAAACCAAATTGCAGTGATGATAGTATAATTTACGGTCTTTCTTGTAATTAAATAATACACTGTCTTGATACAGCGGATAACACATTTTATTGAAATGTCCCTATATGCGCTTGATAAGAAAAGAAACACTAAAAAACAAAGTAAGTAGCAGCATATAGGCAGGCGTGGTTCTACGGGGGGGGCTTTGGGCTTAACCCCTCCCCCCCAAAAAAAAAAATTGCTCCAACCCCCCCCCCCCCCCAAAAAAAAAAAAAAAAAAATCGGAGGGTAAAAATTGTCAGCGACCTTTTCGAGTTGATCGTAAAAAAATGTTGACATCGAATATGGAATGGAAAATTTTTTCGTTCCTACTCTCCCCCCCCCCCCCCCGGATGGCCGACAAAAAATTTGGGACCTGTTAATTTGGAATGAAATAGTTTTCTTCCAGCCCCCCCCGCCCCCACCCCCCCCGTCTGAGGCGACATTTCTGGCGGCCTGGATGACCGAGAAAAAATTTGGACCTAGGATTTAGCCGCGAATGAAGCCCCCAGTAGCCCCCCTAAATTTTCCGGTCTAGAACCGCGCCTGCCTTGCCTTGCCTTGCCTTCAGCCTATTTCGCTCCACTGCAGGAGGAAGGCCTCTTCACCAATTTTCCACTTTACTCTGTCCTGAGCTAGTCTCTGCCATGCAATGCCATAGTGAGTAATTAGGTCGTCTCTCCATCTCCTATTCTGTCGCCCTCTACTTCTTGTGTGCATATAGGCTTAAATAGACACTGTACCAAATAGATGTTCTGTATAAGTATGCTCCTTGGTTTTTCCAAAGTACTATAAATATTTTCACATCGAAAAGAAGTTTAAAAACATCTGCCGTAAATAAATCTCACATCATTTGAAACTTCAAATGAAATATAGAAAATGTGTACAGGTATAAAGAAATAGTAGACTCATTCTGACACTCATAGTTTAGTATCATTTATACCGAACGACCAATACTCCTTTTACATTTACACGTTCATTTGAGTCAAATAGTGTTTGTATAAAACCGTTCATTATAATTTTAACCGTAAATTATAATTTTATTCATCACCTGATCACATCTAGCATTTTAAGACTCTATTCTTGATAGATCTTCGTGATGTTATTACTATGTTGAAACTGGAATGTTGCGTGTCACTTTATTATTCATTGCCATGTTGCAAAACCATTAAATCATTATGTTGAGTTAGACAGGGGTGGGACCAGGGTAAAATCTTATGGAGGGCAAAAATGTGCACCTCCCCCTAAATTACACTGCGAAAACCCCATGATTTTTCTATATTTTCAAAATATTAGGGTGGGGCTCTCTGCCACCTCTGGCGCCCCCTGGAGTTTCAGTTAAGGATATTTACGGTTCACCTTGGAGTTATTAGTGATCATGAGAATTTTCTTTCTTGTGAAATAATTGTAGTCCCTAAAAGGTCTGTGAGATACCAGGCACCTCGACGTCTCGGATAGGTCTGCTTTCATAAGGAGTAACCCAGACTGAGCTATTGTAGATGCATCAATCCTAGGGGAGGGGGCATATAGTTTTGTACCTCTCCAATAATTTAGACAACTGCATGGAAACTGTCGATGCGAACAGGGATTTCATTTTACAGGGTAGATGGTAAGCGGCGTGCAAGCTGAGAGTGATGGGGGGGGGGTCAGTTTTCAGGATGGGATATGCTGGCCAAATAGCTTATTTTTTAAATCAAAAATGCTGCCAAATGAGGGAGGTTGTGTTAAAAAATAGTTAATTTCGTCACAATTTCTGGTATTTTCACTTGAACTGTGTTGCCGTATATAAAGTGGTTATATAGCAATTTCACATTCAGCGTCAGCGAGCGGTTTGCAAAACTCCTAGTCCTAATTCATTCCAATAAATCCACACAAATGGAGAGGTGATAACGCACGGTTCTATTTTCGTATTACATATTTTTGTGTTTTATGACGTCTCAATAATAAATATATAATTATTCTCTTCTTCGAAAACGGGGGTCATGTGGTCGAATATCACACACTAATTTGTGACTTACAGTTTTATTATAAGTAACTAACTATCGAGCTTAAGTAACTGCTACTACAGGTAATGCTAGTAGTAATTACCACCACTACCACCACCACCACCACCACCACCACCACCACCACCACCACCACCACCACCACCACCAGTACCACCACCAGTACCACCACCAGTACCACCACCACCACCACCACCACCACCACCACCACCACTAATACTACTACTACATGTACTATTACTACTACTACTTCTACTGCTACAACTACTGCTACAACTACTGCTACAACTACTGCTACTGCTGATTCTGCTGTTGTTACTGCTGCTAATTCATCGATCTAGTAATCAAAACTATTTAACTGATAACCAGGTTATCAAACTGATTGAAACTCTGAAAAAAAAAAATGAGTGATCCACAAGAGTGCCTTCTGTAAAAATGAAGGAGGCCTGCTCAAGCATACCTCTGGCAAACTGGTTGTATTAAAGGTAAATTCGCTTGGATGAAGGGATTTATACATTCCATTTATCGATTAATTTATTGATTTCTTGCAAATTTGATCAGTAACCCCCCCCCCCTTTTTTTTGTTTGTTTTCATTTTTGACATGCAATAAATCATCAGGCCTCGTTGCCAGGGAGTGTTGCGAGTGACGCCGTCTGCTGCCCTCAGCGGATCAGTATGCGTCGTGAATTGCGATCGAGATGGAAAACAATGAAGACTACTCCACAGAAATGATGAGTTTTAGTTTTTGAAGACACGATCTGAAGTAAAATGTCTACCAAGCTGAAAGGTGGTGTATCAGAGAAGGTAATAACAAAGTTTTCATCAAAATTAAGCTTTCTACGTACTTGAAATCGGAAGAAACAACTTCATTGAAGTTACTATGGTCCCATACGTTAGAAATGGCGTTAGTAATAGTGTTAAAACTTACACGCCTACAATTCAGTCATTCATATTCAATCAGTGCCTCATCCACCCGTAATGCAAGGGGTATATACTGCAGTAGATGCTATACTACCTCTTACAGCTGTCTGTATTCTCCTGTAGATACACTGTAATGACCTAAACAATATGAAGGCCTCTCGATTTCACGTTCCTTTTTAGGCAAACCTGTACTTTAGCCCGTGTGCTTTAGCCTTGGCTTGGGTGACTGGGCCGGGCAATGTAAGTACAATATAAGTTCGAAATACCGTTCAAAATCATTCTTGACATGTTCTCACGCATCAGCTCTCTCCAATCCATGTTTATTTGCTGAAAATAACATACATTTAGGATGAAAATATTGGCCAAAATCACAAGGTTAGGTATGTTCATAAAAAAATCAAACTTTCGAAAAATATCATCTAAGTGTCACATTAGTAAAGTCAAACATTTTAATTATCATACTCAATGATCAAATATTTACAAATATTCAGGAATTTGAAGAAAAAGAAGTAAAATTCTCGGGTCCCATGTGTCAGTTCTTGCGTGTATGAAATCGTCGCCAAAACACAGCACCGATATTGCGATAGCGATTGTGTAACTATCGCATCACACGTCAGAGCCAATTGCACGTCCGTCAAGGATCGTCGTGTGCGCTCTGAAATTACGAGGTGTCGTCTGCTATAAGTATATAGTGCAGCAGGCGAACGTGTTGGTTATCAACCGTTCACGTCCCTTCACCAGCCGGGACGCGAGCGGCCTGCAGCCCCGGTCCAGCGGGTTGCAGTTTGGCCTTTTCAAAGCAAAGACAGTTCCAATATTGGGCCTTTTTCAAGTTTTGTTCCCCGCGGAGTTTCACCGAGGGAAGCGGGCAACGCAGGTGTGTGTTCCTGTGTGTGTGTGTCCTGTGTGTGTGTTGGTGTATTCTGTGTGCTCGGAAGTGATAAAAATTGCTTCTTGTCTGTGCATATTCTTTGCCGATTTCAATTTGTTCAGTTTATATGATAGGGCTTGTGTGGGGGCTTCCAAACTTCCAAAAAAAAAAAAAAAAATGAAATTCATTCATTCGCATTCCTGTTTGGTTTATCTGATAGGTGTTGGGGCGCCTTAAACTAATTGACACAGTAATTTTAAAAATTCATAATAAGCAAACTGCGCCTGCAAGTTTTTTTTCTTATAAAAAGAGACCACTAAAATGTTAACTACTCCATACATTGTCACATCAGATTTTTTTTTATTCCGTTTGGGTTTAACATCACACTAACCCTTAATTTTCTTGCCAAATTTATGTATTATTATTATATCTGTTATTGCACTATTATGTATTTATGTTATTATCATTTCATCACCATTAGCATTATCATCGATTATCATCATCGATCACCATTTTATCATCAGCATGCAATTGTCATCATTTATCGATTATCACAACGTTGTTTATTATCATCGATCAACCATTATCATCATCTTCATTATCATCATCACCATTTTATTCATCAGCATCATATTATCATTCCTTATCATCACGCGTTTTCATCCATTCATCCAACATCACATTATCATTACATGTCATCAATTTTTCATCACCATTATATTATTAACTATTAATACTTTTATTTACTATTATTATCAAACATCATCATCATAATCACTCATTATCATCATCTACCTATTTTAATGATCAGCATCATATTATCCGTCATCATTATTATCATGCAACCGTTTTATTATCATCATTACATCATCAATTTTCATCAGCATCATTTTTTCACTCATCAATCAGCAATCATCATCAATTATTAGCTTGCTCCTCATACAGTTGTCTCTGATATAAAGAACTGAATCCCTTAAAGAGTTGTAATCGTACTTTCCCACATTGAACTAAGTATATTTTTTATTACTTTCCTAAAATTTCGGCGACCGCAATCACACTCGGGCGTAATCGCCCCACACTTGCTTGGCGCGGATATTTGTGAGTATTGGCTGCAACTCGGGAAGAAATAAACGAAATTGAAACGGCTAGAACCTAGACTACATCTCGACCCCAGCCCAAGTGCATTATGCCTCCGAAGGACCCCCTAACTGACTTCATACTGACCTCTGCTATCAGTGAATGTGAATTGATTATACATGTGTATTTTCACGTGGGAAATATCCCTCAGAGCCAACGTTTCACGACGAAATGAAAAGACGAAACTCATAATCCCCCAGCTCAATTCCACCACATTACATTTTCGCGAAACCCGCAACACACTTCAAGAGCTTGCCGTCTTAGCCTATCTGGCTAGCGTAATGTTAGTTTTATTAGTTTGTTTACATTCTCTGATGTACTCTCCGCCTGGAAAGAAGATGGAACATTGGTCTGGGGAAGTAATCGGCATGCAGCAGAATCCGAAAATAATAAAACTGGGCTATTGTTTTCTTTTTTTATTCCTAAAGAGAACGAGTTTGTGACGTTTCAAATTGTGCTTTTCTGAGATAGGGATATTATAGGATTGCAACAATTTTTTGACTTTGTCATTTTGCTTCTTGCAAACTAACTAATGATTGGTCTTGATTTTATGTCTCTATTGTTTATGCTTGCCTTACCAAAAGGAAATACAACAAAATATACTTTGTACATCACAAAATGTTTCAGCTAGTAAGTGTGCATGTAAACTGTTATTAAAATTGGAAATGACTTATCGTTAAAAGTCTACAAAAATATTAAAACTGTCATTTGAAATCTCTTTGTTTTTTACATATTTTTTATCACATCTGCAATTCCATTACATTTTCATAACAATCAATGATCTCGTAGTAGATAACTGATACTGCAGTTAATTAATCAAAATACAATGTAGGCATGTAGGCTAGTTAAGAGAAAGATAAAGAAGTAATGACAAATTAACTTTACTTGCACCCAAAAAAATAATATCTTCGAACAGAAAAATTGTTACCAGACATTTATCAAGAATAATTGCGGTGGGCTATCATGTTGACTGGGTGTCCTTTAGGCCAGAGGGTCTCTATTTGCAATGCCTAAAAAAATTGAACATTGTGTAACATACAATGGCATTTAGAGAAAATGCAATCTGAGACTTTTTGCAAAGTATAGAGCTAGAAAACTCAGTTTTAGTGGAACTTATAGTGACCGGTAGACTCTGTATTTGTCGACTAATTGTTTTTTCTTGTCGCATTTTTCAAATTCTAAGCAATTACTCTCCCCAGATTTCACAGACAACTGCCCTTCATCAATAGCCTAAGGGCCATGGGTTAATCTTTCCTGGTCTGGGCGGGATGTTTGCAAATGTAGATCACTGCCCTTAATGACTCAACCCCTCCCCACTTTTGCCCAGCTTAACTGACGCCTCCGAGTGTCTCAAATTAATTACTACACACTAACTCACCACCCCGCGTCTGTCACCTAATCAATCCGCGCTCTTGCTTCATCTCTTGCCCCCCCCCATGCATCCAGTAGCTATACGGGGAAATCAATTGAATACTGGGAACAAGATACTTTAGCTCAATAACATATAATCATACCACGAATCAACGCCGTGAAAGGCCGTAATCGTAACAAGTGTAACAAGACTTGTGTTGTTTACAAACATCAACCCCAACTACAGGGCCAGCGCAGTCCCATTAATATTGTGGATAAAGGAAGCTCTAAATTAGTTTTTCCCGAAACTCCAACCACAATATTCCACTATATACAGGTATTGCCATGCGGATTGGTCTGACAAGCAAAATCATTGCTGGAATGGCCATGAGCGTGCAAGTCTGAAAAAAAAAAAACAACTTGAGTTGAGAGTCGTTGTTATTGGAGACGATAAGCTGTTTGGTACTTGGGTTATCGCCTGTACGCCATGGAACTCGTCTTTAATCTCTACATGTACCAAGCGGTCAGTCCTTTTGCTATACACTAAGGCCGCTTGTCCATGACAAATCATGATGAGGAGTGAAAGCATATTTTTCAAAGGAGCTAGGGCCGGGGAAGTGTTGCATGTCGAAGTCTATTTGTGTCGGAAAGAGTTTACGGACATAATTTATCTTTTTGGCAAGGAAAAAAAAATAACGGGGGGGGGGGGGGGCGACTCTGCCAGTGCCCCGTTGAGATATGCTAATAGTGACTATACATCAACATTAGCAAGATGTGGTATTATGGTTGCGTGCATTTTCTAATCTAACATTTTGAATGACAAGAGACAAATTAACATAACTTAAAACTCCCAAATCACACCAAGGTCACATTCACAGGCACTCACAACACACAACACCACACACACACACACACACACACACACACACACACACACCAATTCACACACACAATGTGTGAAAACAACTTAATGTTTAAAACCTCCACCAACCAAACTTTGGAAATATATACATCATCTTTATAGAGGCAAATATTTGATACTTTCTTGATTTCTTTATTGAAGTGTCAAAATCCAGAGAAGCTTGCACGCAGAAAACTTATTCAACAGGTCAAGTCTTTTGAATTTTGAGGCATGTGAAATATCTTCTTAGGTCAGTCATCAATCATGGTAAAACTTGGGTGTACCAGTGGTGGCATCATGGTGGCGAGACTTACATCTTGCAAATGCATAACCTGCATAATGAATTGAATTAAAAAACAGAACATATTGTAATTAAGTTTTTGTTGTTGTTGTTGTTGGGCTTAATTGGCGTTCCAATTCAGAAATTAGAAATATTTACGCCAGACATATATTAGAGTTTTTGGATATACAAATATATAATTTCCCATCGCAAAGAAATTTTGGTTTTTATTTTAATCACGATAATATAAATATAACGTGGTGATCCGGCAAATGACATAACCGCTATATCGGGCCCCAAGGGTTGTAATTAGTAAAATTTAGATTAAAATGAGTCCTCGCATTCTAAGTGGCAAGTTATAATGTATCACCTACATCCACCTACTTTTAGGCTAATTGCATTTCAATAATGTCGAATTTGAAAATAAAAGTTTCACAAATTCACAATTATTTAAAGCAAACATGAATTTCACTGCACTCGACTCCACATATTGGCCAAGTCACAGCACAAAATCACATACTGTATCATTGCAATAATTTTTTCCCCTTCCGCCAGCATACTTTGTACCGCATGCACTCGTGTGACTCATTGTGCAGATTGAATATACAGCGAGAAAAGCAAATAAAATTGGAGATACCGTATTGCTGTAATAAAGAAATGTTTCAACTGAAAATTGACTAGCAAAAACAATAAAATACTGCCCCGTCACCAACTCAATCCTCCCCCGGTCCCCCACCAAATCCCACCACTACATTCCAACCTACTGCTAAAGCGGTACCAAATGAACAAACGAACAAACTGTTCGCAGTAATTTGCAGCTAATTTATTTTTGCCAAGCAAAAAACTGTTTGGTCGTCTTGCCCTGCCCCTCGCTTGTCTTGTTTGGATAGTAAATTTGGCAGGTAGAGTTTTTTGGGGCAAATGGCCAGGCATAAAAAATGTTTGCCTATGTGTCATCATCAGCACCCCTGCCCTCACCCCCCCCCCCATCTTTGTGGGTAATTTTTTTTTTTGGGGGGGCAGCAAAAATTGTTTGGTCGTCATGACCCCCCCCCCCTTTCAGAAGTTGTTTGCTAGTTAAAAAAAAACAACTGGCAGGTTCCAGAAAATGGTTTTGGTCGTCATCACCCCTTTGCTTGCCAAGAAGTTGTTTGGCTAGTATAGATTTGCTATTAAAAAAAAAAAATTGGCAAGCAAAAGTGAATCTCCTAATTCAAATACAAGTTGGACAGCCCTGCATTTGCATTTCTATTTTTGCTTGTTGTAATATCTACAATTAGTTGTATAGTTACTAAAAAATAAAATACAACATTAGACCTCTACATGCTAAATTTCTAGTACAAAATTCAGTCCAATACTCCGTTATCATTACTACCCAGTAGCAGACGGCACTTGTTTACCTCAACCATTCCTCTAAACAACAAAGCATAGACACCTCGCTGCGCCAGCCCGGTCGCCAGCATGGCACCCATGCAGCAACGCAGCGGCAGAAAATCACAACCCAGCGCAGATACGCCCTCATGCATGTCAACGCGATGCCCCACAGCCAAGATTTGCGGTGATGAATGCAATTGTAAATTGTCAGTCAACTTTGCATAAATGTCGACATTCAAAGCACTTTTACATAGAAAGTAATATTTCAAGGATATTGTAATATTACACATGTCAGTATACTTTTTTATTGGCACAATCAATAAACAGCGGTCCAAACAAATCTGCTACTCAGAGCCATATACCATTCTTACTCTTACGGAACATTCCCTAGCTCTACGCTGGCGGCTTTTGCCGGGCCGGCGGCCGGCCGGCTGCCGGTCACGCATGTACCAGTCCCACGTACTGTGTACATTGTAACATGCAAGGCCTACAACTTGTATGGGAATCGTATCGTACTAATTTTACTCCATCGTAGGTTGCAGGGGATACCTATACGGGAAAATTGAACTTCCATATTCCTAATTTTCCAAGCAAAATCCGATTATATTCGCTACCATTTTGTCCAAGAAATTGTAATAAATATTTCATTTCTAACATGTCCTAAGGTTAGTTTTTAGGGAAAAACATACCTTTTTAGGGAAAAAAAGTCGTTTTTGTAGGAGAAAACATACGTTCGTACGGAAAAATATGTTTTAATTTAAGCGTAGGGAAAAGTGGTGTCCGTAGGGGCAAAATACGCATCGCGGCCGTAGGGGGAAATCCAAAATTTTGAGTCATCGCAAGCCGCTTGTAACATGGGATCAATGAAGACGTAACCAGCACACTCTACCCGTCGCAGCATATGATTTTGAACAATAACCAACAACAACAACATACAGCAATAAAAGATAGAACGTGAAAATCGTGTGATATGCTGCATTTGCATGCCCAACTTCGTGAGTAAAAATTAATCTATTTGAGGCTGTAAGGTTAACAGGCTTTGAAATTTAAAAAAAAGCATCGTATATTTCCCTTAGCTTAACTGGAAATGTGTTAAAAATACGGGAAAATAGGGGTGAAAACCAAATGAAATATGAACTTTGACTTAAATTTCATTACGAGGCAATTTTTCAAATTTTTTACAAACCTTCGCAAGTTTCTTCCCGTCAAAATCGATGAAATTTTTCGTGGTCGTCGCAAAGAAGTTCTAGTAGTTTGAAAGCTACTAAATCCTGCAGTACACTAACGATATTTATTTTGCAGGTAAAAAACCTCTTTACCTAAAAGTTGAAAGCATGTCCTTATTATCCGAAATGTCATTTTCAACAACACGCCGATAGTAAATCGATCAGCGTGATATCGGATTTCTTCACTTAAGTATTTGTTTACATATCCGCGGACAGCGCCATCTCGCGGTCATGGGTATTACTAACAAAGGTTGTCGCGATCGTTTGTATACGGCGTCTTTCACGCTGCGCGAACTAGCGGGTGCAAGCTCGACCTCGACAATTACGCCCATATAACTCGACCCCTCTACCCATTTGCAAGTGTTGACCAGGGTAAGGGTCGGGTTATCTGGCGGTCGAATTGTCTGAGGGTCGAGTTTGGTCCCGGTATACACTCTGGACTATTTGTCGGTCCTAAGCTCTGCTTAGGACCACATTAGAGGTGTGGCTAGACCGAAGCGAAGCTTTGACAGCTGTGTATCTGCACGGTCGTTTTCTGAGCCAGGTTTATCTGACAATTTGGACGGACATTTACACGGTACATGTAACTAGAAATCTCCCTCTCTACACACCGAAAAGCTACATAACCTTTGTAACAGCAGTACTTCGTGTAGTACTTACAGTGTAACACTGCTTTTTCAAACGTATCCCTGCATTATGTTTACAATTTTTCAGTTGTTAAAATCATTGTAGGAGTGGCAAATTGATATGTTCCCCCCCCCAATTTGTTTTTTTATTGGGGGGGTGGGGGTACAGCCCCCCAAGACTTGATGCCCACTCTGCATTCACTGGCAGTCATCATCATCGAGTCACCATTCTTTTACAATGTTGCAGTGAGGAAATAAACGTATTGCCAAGCCAACTGATCGCGAACGATTCTTCAGCAGAAAGATAATGGTAGTAGCAGACAGTCCACTCAGATAAATCCATCTGCCAGGAAAACAGGGACAAGGCACAAAAAACCTATCGCAAGCACAAAGAAGGTATTTTATTTCAGCTTTCATATGCATTTTGTATGAATGCCCCCCAACCCCATTCCTAACAAAAATGTGTGTGTTGTGTGTTGTTGTGTGTTGTGTGTGTGTGTTTTTGTGGATAATAAGTTAATAACACCACTTGTTATAATAACTAACAATGCAAACATTTTGTAGTGACCTATTTTTGGCAAATTGGTGCATGTTAGCTTGACATAATACCTGAAAAAGAAAAAAACTACATGTATTAATATTAACAATTGTCAATTTGACTGTATATATGAGAGTAGGATTAAGTATATATATTATATATACTGTTTATTTTGACAGTTTATAAAATTGCCAACATGTGGATTGAATACAATATATATTATATATATATATATTATATATATATATATATATATTTTTTTTTTTTTTTTATTTGAAAAAGCATAATAACAAATAAAAACAAATTATCATTCTTTCTATGAACAAAGTGAACTGGGCCAATAGAATAGTGGAAAAAAACTCAGGAAACAGGGTAAAGTTTTGGTCAGGACAACATTTTTATCAAATATTTCAAAAGTATAGGCAATGTCATTGTACAAGCGCTCGACACTGGCACGGTCGACGGCCCGAACCTGTAAAAATCACGTCCGTCCAGTATAATTTCAGAATTAGTCAATTTTTACTGGTCCGACCGGCCCAGTAAGAAATCTGTCAAATATAGAATGATATACGGAATGAAAACGGTCGGCGTCATTCGGGCTATTATTTAGCCCGTATTACCAAAAATAATAAGGAGTTTATTTTGACCCAACAGAAATGAATTTGGCTCCATATTTAGGTTCCGTTTTTACGCCAAAAATAAAAGGAGTTTTTATTTTTGACGACCGCAGAAATGAATTTGGCTTCATATTTAGTTCCGTATTAAAGTCAGAAATAAAAGTCGCAATGTTGATTTTGGATCCACGCGAAAATGAATTTGCTAATATTTCGTTCCGTATTATGCACAGAAATAAAAATCGGCAATATGATTTGATCCGGCGAAAATGAATTGGCTAATATTCTTTCGCGTAATTAATGCCAAAATAAAAGTCGCAATATGATTTTGATCCGCGGAAATGAATTTGGCTAATATTTCGTTCCGTAATGTATGCCAGAAATAAAAGTCGCAATATGATTTTGATCCGCGGAAATTGAATTTGGCTAATATTTCGTTCCGTATTATGCCAGAAATAAAAGTCGCAATATGATTTTGATCCCGCGGAAATAATTTGGCTTAATATTTCGTTTCCGTATTAATCCAGAAATAAAGTCGGTCAAATATATTATTGATCCGCAGGAATGAAATTTGGCTAATATTTTGTTCCGTATTAATGCCAGAATAAAAGCGCGCAATATATTTGATCCGCGGAATGAATTTGGCTAATATTTCGTTCCCGTATTAATGCCAGAAATAAAAAGTCGGTCAATATGATTTTGATCCGCGGAAATGAATTTGGGCTAATATTTTGTTCCGTATTATGCCAGAAATAAAAGTCGGCAAATATGATTTTGATCCGCGGAAATGAATTTGGCTAATATATTCTTCCCGTATTATGCCAAAAAGTATAAAGCGGCCAATAGATTTAGATCCGCGAAAATGAATTTGGCTAATATTTCGTTCGTATTTGCCAGAAATAAAAGTCGCAATATGATTTTGATCACTGCGGAATGAATTTGGCTAATATTTCGTTCCGTATTATAGCCAGAAAATAAAAGTCTGCAATATGATTTTGATCGCGCGAAATGAATTGGGTAATATTTCGTTCCGTATTATGCCAAAATAAAAGTCGGCCATATTGATTTTTGACCGCGGAAATGAATTTGGCTAATATATCGTTCCGTATATATGCCAAAATAAAAGCGCAATATGATTTTGATCCGCGGAAAGAATTTGGCCTACTATTTCGTTCCGATATTATGTCAGAAATAAAGTCGGCAAAAATATGATTTTGAAACTGCGGAAATGAATTTGGCTAATATTTCATTCCGTATTAATGCCAGAAATAAAAACAGTCGGCAATATGATTTGATCCGCGGAAATGAGATTTGGCTACTATTTTTCGTTCCGTATTATGCCGAATCAAAGTCGCAGATTATTTTGAATCCGCGGAATGAATTTGGCTAATATTTCGTTCCGTATTTATGCCAGAAAATAAAGTCGGCAATATGATTTGATTCGGCGGAACATGAATCTTGGGCTAATAATTTGGTTCCGTATTATGTCAGATATAAAAGTCGGCAATATGATTTTTATCCCGAAAATCAATTTGGCTAAAATATTCGTTCATAATTAATGCCAGAAATTAAAAGTCGGCAATATGATTTTGATCCGCAGGAATGAATTTGCTTAATTTTCGTTCCGATATTATGCCAGAAAAGTCGGCAATATGATTTGATCCCGGATATTAACTTCGCTGATATTTAAATTCCGTATAGCGCGGCCAAAAATTAATTGTAAAGAGTTTCTTTTTCACACCCGGAAGTGAATTAGGGTAATATTTAGTTACCCGTATTATGCCAGAAACAATAAACTCCTAACTAATTATTTTTGCGTAATAAACGGAACATAAATAATTACCCAATTCATTCCACGTGAAAAAGAAATCTTACAATTATTTAGGCGTAAAACGGAACTAAAATATTCGCGCAATTAATACCGTGGGTCAAAATTAAATTGCGACTTTTATTTCTGAGCATAATAACAGAACTAAATCTTACAGCGACATTAATGTCCGAACAGCAAAAAAAAAA
>JZLH01S0236224.1:2393-19422 GCA_001188425.1 Eucidaris tribuloides | reverse complement strand
TATCCAAGGATAGAGCAATGACACACACGGAGTGGATTAGTTGGTTAACGAATGCACCTTCTTGCCCGAGGTACCTGTTCATAGTGATATTATAGTTCTTGCCGTAACCCCCTTCTTTTCGACCTTAATCCCTTACCAATGAGTAAATCCATCCTCCATACTCGCGTTTCAACTTCGGGTATTACTCATTATTGTGCGATGATTGATATTTCAACTTCAGTGCTCCGTTAACTATAGCCCGTTGATGCGATTTAACGATAGCTCACAATATTCAGTGTTTTGCTGTATTTCGAGCTCCGTCCCTATCGTTTACCAATCCATCCAGTCTCTCTCCCCCCCCCCCACCACCCTCCTCATTCAACTGCCCTCGTTTCCTTACAAGAGAATATCCAGCGTCTTGACAATACCAATATCTGTTGACAGTTTTTCATTCTATGTAGAACATACATTATCTTCGTTATCCCTTGTTCCGTTGTCAAAATATTTATGTCTTTAAACAAGTCGAATTCTTGCCTACACACCATCGAAATGTGTTTTTCTTGCAATGTCTAAGTTTATGCAACTCTGAACTTCATACAATTCTCACAAAGTGTTAAAGCAAAACAATTGCGATTCATTATCAACCGTCAACATTTGATGATATTCAAAATAAATACTGGGAATACGCTTCACACATTAAACATGGACACAAAGACGAGCACAATCATCTTAAACTTGGCATGCAAAATTGTAAGATGGTGAGCAAAATCAAATCCAAGATTGAGCATTTTTTTTTTTTACTTCTATACAGGCCTAAGTAATAATGTACCGTAATTGCAACTATAGTATCATTTGCTTTATTTGTAAATTTGTCCACATGCACACTAATGAAAATTAAATCAAACAATGAGTGTAACAAGAGATAAAAAGGAAAAGGGAAATAAAAAAAACTGTAATGGCAAAAATCAAGTGTCGCTTGTATTGTCTCCCAATATTGTGGTATTAAATCTGTAACAGCTAAGTAAAGAATATTTAGTAGGCCTATTACAAAGAATTCTCAAAGAAGAAATCACGCTGTTGGACACATGGCTGGGACCATAATAGAGTTATGTGCAATTGCACCATATCCTGTGGAGTTCCCATTACGTGGGGATAGTGTTGTATCACTCTCCCCCCCCCCCCCAATCATTGGACGCACGTCAAAGATGCGAAATATACACTACCTGCAGTATTATACTGTACACTTGGCATGCACTTGATATGCTTTTAATGAAGTACAAATTCGTACCGACTTATACTAAAACTTTGAAATTAACAATATGTGTGGAATGGTCAAGGTTTTTGCCGTGAACTTTTTGCGGCCAAATGATTCCGTCTTGTTTAGGACAAAATAAAAAGTCATTGTGGTAGGCGAATTGGTCGTATACTATACAGGCCTATAGCTTTATATTGATCCAGTTTCTGAATAAATTTGGTGATACTTTAATTCAGTACCCTTTTTATTGTCTTAATAATTGAAGATATTCTTTCTAGCCTTAATAATATACGCTCCTGTCGTATATGATGGTTTACAAAATTGGTTTTTGATAGAATTTCTCTTTGAGGTATGAAAGGTGGGAAAATAAACTCCTTGTACCTTTAACTATAGGGTGCAAAAGAACATTAACTGTTGTTTTCCTAGTGTGCTTAATCACGTTTAACATGTTTCAGAATTGCAAAGGTGGAGGAATAAATACAGATATTATTGGAGTAATTCATCACACATTCTATTTAGTCGTATAATATTTACCATAACGACAACAGAACCTTGAATCGATTCTGAATTTTTCGTTTTGACAGCATCATCGATCACATACCATTTATAAAAATTATGATCGGTGTTCACAAAATTTCTGGAATACACAAACAAAGTATGCATGGGAGAAGAAATGCTATTGATATGCCACTCAATATATTGTTGAAATGCCGTGACCTTTTTTTTGTGTGCTGTCGTCAATTTATAAGGTAATTTTATTGACATATATTTTCGGTAAACATGTTTTCCATTTCATCGCAACCAAACAGATACAGTGTGTTGATTTATTAGATGTTTCTCGCTCTACGCGGATCCGTGACAAATATACATCAACTCTGAGTCGTTGCAATATGATGGATCATATAGCTATATATGACAAATTTAGTAATATTCAGACTGATCCATGTAAGACTTTGCTTTAGGAAACATATGTCAGAGTAACGCACGAAAACGAAATGCATGTGTTCTATTTCGTTTTGCTTGGTGTCGTTTTCGCTCAGTTCAACAATATCTTTGAAATACATAAATATTACCGTCTGCGAAGGCAAAGTCCCCGTCAGCTTGATTTGATATTGCGTAGCCTTACATTATAGTCATACATACACATACATACATACCCTACACATATACATACATACATACATACATACATACATACATACATACATACATACATACATACATACATACATACATACACACATATATACATGTACATACATACATGCGTACACACATACGGTACATACATAAATACATACAGACACCAATACATACATACATACATACATACATACATACATACATACATACATACATACAACATACATACACATTTATCAAACAAAAAGTATCACTCAAGCAACAAGATTTCATCAGAAATAAAATATAAAATGTCACTTTGTCCCTTTGTAGTACTTTCAGAAACACCACAAATTGGAATAAATTTCAAATGGGTTTTCTATTGCCATATAAGTTAAGGAGCAATGTTACAGCTCTTGCATATGTCCATTATTGTGTCGTTTTCATGATACGGCTTTGATAATCAAAGGTTGAAACACTCGTTTGTAATCGGTCCAAATCTCAACAAAATGTCTTCGGGAGATAGCTTGTGATATCACACAAATAGGTAAAAGTTAAAGGTACACGCCTCGCGAGGAATATTGAAACTTTTCTATATTATAGTTTTACTATGATAATTTCGTAGATCGCTGTTATAACCTGTCATTTACATGTTGTAAGAATGAACTTATTTCGATAGACCTCAATGACTCAACGATGATATGCATGTATGAATGTGCTACTACCGTAAACAGGGAAATGTATGTAAATAGATACTTATCATCTCAAATGAGCGCCAACCAAGATATAGGTTAAATTAAGCCAATTGATTTGGAAGATTTGACCAAATATCCGGGCGATCTCACGCAATACTTGTAGTCCAGAGCATATTTTTTTTAACCCATCCCTTCTGGATATGAGAGCCAGAATATGTGATCTAGTCAGGCCATTGGTATTGATTATCTTGTTTTAGAAGCATTTCTCGTAGTTGACGTCAACGAGAAACATGCAAAATGCTTAAGCAGACATTTTCCAAATTGATTTTAATTTTATAGTTTGAAAATAAAGGATCATCGCATTTAGCACATTTAAGCACGGCAGGCACCGCGGAAGTTTCTATTCCGAAGCAAAGAGGCTTCAGGAATTCGTGTCTAGTAATTAGGTTAAATACATGATATTGTATATTTCTGCACCTTCAAGTGGAGGGAGGGTTTTCGGTGGTAAATAAACGCCGTCTTTCATTGCTACCAAACCAAATGCAATTTCTACGCATTCCATTTCAATAGTATCATCATTTTGATCTCCAAAAAAAAAATTGGAAATTATACGTTAGAAGAAATGATATTTCGCCGGTGTGTTGGCTGCAGTGGTAGAGCGTGCCGCCTCACAACACGGGAGGTCGGGAGTTCAAGTCCGCGCGTCAGACAAAAGAACGTTAAAAGATGGGAGTTGCTGCTACCCTCGTTTTTGGCCGTTGCAACCGATTTTTAGGGATAGAGGCACCGTCGATCTGGCGCTGCTCAAGGTGGCTGCCGGCCCGACATTACATTGGGCAAAATGAATTTTCGAAATAATTCTGTTTCTGATTTCATTTCGAATAAAATATGGATTATTATTATTATTATTATTATTATTATATTTTCTGGTTGCAAAGCCTTCAGTTTAAAAACCTTGAGCTTCGCGTTCATAATAATTGGAATGCGTACTCCACAAACTACAAAGTGAAGTACCTATTTTGCCGACAGCGAATTGAAGAACGCGACCCAACCGCCTAACCTGCTGAACTCAATTGAAAACCGCATCGTCAGTCAAGCTTGAAATAAAGTCAATTCACTATCAACGCATCATTTATCTTCTTTGAATGGGATGACGAACAAACACATGTTATAGGGTTGAATCTTCTTCAATTTTGGGAAGGGAATTATTAAAAGGAGCTAGACAAAAAGAAAGATATACATCTGTTTTTAACTGTACGAGGAGCGATAGATCACTGGAGACGTTTCTATGCGGACTCGGTGATTTAACGTCCGTATAATCAGAATAATTGCAAAGGCGGTTCTGACTGGATGTACAGATGTACTTTACACTTGACAAGAAATGGGGAAAAATCTAAATCTTAGAAAAGGCAAGGAAATAATTACCGCCAATTTGGCTTTGAAACCACACACAGTCCCGTAGGCATCTTGACAAGCTGCATTTTCATATAGCGTCCTATCCAATTACCTTTGATTACGCAGACAAAGTATCATCAAAATTTTGTACAATCGGCGTTGCGCTATGATTTATTATTATACGTATAATGTAGAGATTTCTGATATATACCTTTGATTACAACGGACCAAAATTACATATATATCTTTAAATAAAAGTAAGCTTTATACGAATAGTTTCGGATTGATTAACAGATTTATACGTGACTGACAAAAACGTATTATCAAAGTTCTATTGTAATTTTTGGGGATGAATTTTCCAAGCTTTCCCAAGCTTTCTGACGAATGCACATCATCCGTTAGAGCAGATATTTATCAATGTTCTTGGTGTATACCAAGCAAGTTTTTAAGCATTTCAAGGTTACTAAAGTAGGACATCTTATTAGGTTCAACATTATATCAAAAGTGTCAAACACAAAATTCGTACACATTAATTTGAGATGGTTTAATGCATGAGCATTTTTTTTTGTCGGGAAGTACAACTAAAGTTTTCAAGATTTGTGCTTTTGATAAACCCCAGGGGTGGGGTGTGGATGTATTTAAAATATTACGTATCCCAGTTGAAGGTGCAAAAAGCGACCACAAAAAATTCGTTGAGAAATTTGGAATTATAATCAATTATATAACTACAGGCGTGTGTCTGTGTGTGTATGTTTATTTGTGTGCTCCTACTTGTCAATGCATTTCGAGAAGTTTGGAACCAACACACACTCACAAAATTAGGAGACCAGATATTTTGAGGAGTTCTTCAAAATAATGGTTAATTAGAGGAGGATTCCCGGGTTGTCATAAAGAGTATCACAAGCCTTTCTGCAGTAAGTACAACAGCACATCTTTTTGGAGGAGCTCCTCGAATTAGAGGGTAACTTCTCAATCTGTGGGTCTGCGCAAGGACACAACTATTGGTCTGCAAACGCACACATACACACATTGAATACACACACAAACACACACAAACATTCATATCATCTGGAGAAAACGCTGATGATATGTCTGATAACGCTCCTCAAGAACAAATTGACGATCAACAATCATAATACCCCCAATCATGTTCATACTTTCGACATTCTTCGCAAATGATGCGAGGAATATTTGACCTGGCGGGTGGTATGATGGAGGGCTCGTATGACACTTTGTAACCGTTTGTGTCTCTTGTCAATCTTCATTTCAGAGTACTTGCGTCACCCCAGGATAGCGGAATAAATATGTTTGGAATACCCTTCCAGCAAAATAACGGCGAATGGCTACATTAGCCTATGGTCTATAAATAATTTCTCATGTCCCTTGTGTTTTACTTTTCAAGTTATAATTTCATACTGCAAACCAACAAGAGAATCTGATATATACACCCCAATGTTTTGTATTTTTGATAGAGTACCAGTTAAGAAGTTTATGTGATACTAAGGAAGTTTCTGTTATTGACTGTCGGCAATCCTTCATTTTTCTATATTCATCATTTTTACAGGATTACGACTCACAAACTTGAATGAACTAACGGTGAGTTTCAAGAGTGAGATATACTTCCTGATAGACCATTTAGTAGCTCGAATAGCTTCAAAGTAATGAAGTCTATTAGCTACACGGATTACTCTTGTTATCTGTAACCGAATTCTAGATAGAAATCGAATTTTGATGACGAAATTCCATTCAAAGAAAGAATATGCATGTTAATGCACAAGTTGTTAGATAATGGATCTGGACTACAAACCTACATATCATTTGAATCTGTGAAAGAGAATCTCAGTTCTTTTGAGAAATTCATGTATAAGATAAACTATCAACGGAAATACAGAGGCGTCGATCCGGGGGGGGGCAGGGGCGATCGCCCCCCCCAATGAAAATATGGGGGGCAAACATATCGATTTGCCCCCCCCCAATAATTTTGACAACTTGAAAATTCATAATATGAAATACAAGATATGTTTAAATTAAAAGCACTATAAAACATTAAAATTAGCATTAAAATACCATCAAATATACGAAATTGTCAAATTGTCATAATTTTGTATTGCAATTTGGCCCGCGGAGCGCGCCGAAAATTTTCGACATTTTTTTCAATTTTGTCCCCCCCCCCCCCCCCAACTCCGAAACACGGATCGACGCCCCTGGAAATCAGTGATCAAAATTTGTGTTCTAGATTTGCACTCCTTCAAAAAGACATATCAAGTACATAAGCTAAAGTCAGTAGCAGTTTAAAGTATCTATACAATTATTCTCTCTCTTCTAACAAATTGAATGAGCATGATATTTCGAAATGATGGATCACGTTATGGGTTTACCATCAATTCTCCATAAGAATAATGATACCAATTCCCCAAACCCACAAACCTGCTTGATTGCTTCGATGTGAAATCCCCGCTCAAGGGAAATGGTATACTGAGTACTTATATAATACTGACCGAAAAATAATATCAATATAACAATTGGGGATATATTAATGACATTTTAACGAAAAAAATGGTTTATTCTAATATTACAGTTTACATGAACAATGGATATCGTAAAACCATCACTCACAGATTTTCACCTTTTAAACTCTTGTTATCATTAAAATAAAATCTTGATGTCATTTTGATACTTTGTGTAAGTTCTGGTTGTCAGGTTGTTAGATATGTGTACGTGCAAATATGCAGTGAGATCTGGTTCGATCATTGGAGTTATTGTTCTGTCAAAGTCACTTTACCATATTTACTGTGATTGGCAGTTAGTTCGGATCATTTAACAGCTCAAGAACAGAACCATTAACGCGTCGTTAATCACGAGTATATGATCTATTTTGCATCAATTTTATATTTCCATCAGAACTTTTATCATCCAAGAATAATCGTTTTTCGCGCGATTTCGTCTTTAACTTGTCATTCAATCGGGATAAACCTCTGACTAAAAGGATCTGCTACGCATGGTGAAGGAACAGTATAGCCAGTTCACAGGAAAAGCCCGTTTTGTGGTACTTGTCTCTTTCAATATAAACCCACGCGTCGATAAATCATGAGCAACATTTTACTCCGCAACATAATGCTTTTTCAAGGTTGTCGCATCTCAAAAGCAAAATATACGTCTAATACCAACATGCCAAATCGCTCTTTGTTTCCGAAAACCTGCCGTCAATTTTTCAAGAGTCATCGTCTTTATGTAGGATTTTCGGATATCTATGGGGGACAGGCTTTTTGAAAGCATTCCTTGATAGAAAGAAAGAATAGCATGGGAATGGAGGTAGAACTACAGTGGTAGACATGTTCCAAAAACTCCGTTTTACGCATGACGTGATTCAACCTTATGAAGAGTAAAGAATAATTGGTTATTGAACTTTTCACCAGTAATCCTTGGATAGAACGTGCACTGTCATGGATTGCCTTCAATAGCGAAGGAATGCAGATAGTGGTATTACACATGCATTTTCGCCTCCTTTCGAACAAAATACCAAAAGTCAGGTTTTTGTTTCCATTCAAGAAAGATGGATTTGAATGATTTTTGTTACATGTATGCCGCTACTTTTTCATACATCGAAAAGTCACCCAAAAGTTCACGCCACAACCATGACCTCTGATGCATCACCGTTTTCATTGTGTTATTCGAGAATCATATTATTATCATTGTCATCATCAGCTTATTGCCGGCAGGCAAATATCGTTCTTTTATCCCTTTTTGCTCCCGATAAACGTCCTCCTTTTTTGCACGGGATCTCTTCCCAAATATAGCCAGATTACCTCTCGTTAGAATAAATCTAATGGTTTCCTTTATCATGCAGATGTTATGTGACAAGCAAAGAATCTACCCACCGCAGTATCGATGATGGACTGTGTATATACAACACATAACGACTAGGAGGAAATTAGTTATTTGACTTGTGTTTTGTTAAGCTGAGACTGATATATCTTCCTGGGTTTTGATTTTGGAGGAGGATATAATGGCCTCTAATTACATCCGCGCGTCGGGTAAGACTCGAAATTAAATAAGAGATAATAACGAATCAAAACTCAGACAACGCCGTTGAAGTACCCAGGATTACCTCAAGTGTTGTGCTGAAAAGTGGGGGTAGACGCGAGTGTACTTTATTCAATTGACCCCTTTTCAAAGTCTTGAAGTCTAATCAAAAGTTTGGCCGGGGTCATTATTTCTCCAGTCATCTGCCTTGTTCAACTGGTGCCAGTCATTACAATACAACGTCGAAATACTCGAAATACAAATCACCGCGATAAGGGGCATTTGAATTCAAACGTTGTCCACACATTTTTGTTCGATTAGTAGTGGGACAATCTTCTCCCCTCTTAAACAGGTAGTTCTAGTGATGTTAAGCGATTATAACCACCCCTCGATCACCACACACATACACACACGCACAAACACGCGCGCGCACAGACATACAGACACACACACATGCATATACACATACACACAAATACACACAAACACATACACATACACACCACACACACACATAAACATACACACACAAACACACACAGACACGCACACAGACACACACACACACACACACAGACACAGACACACACACACACACACACACACACATACACTACACGACTGTGTTAGTATTTCTCGTTTCAGATCTAACGTTGTCAATTCATTTTGTAATGCGAGTTTTCTGGTCAAGTTTATATTTACATATCTACTGAGAGTGGTTTCTTTAGGCCTAAATGTTAATGAAGGAAAACTGCAGTGTTGGAAACAGCTTCTAGTTGAAAACACAGAATCGAGTATTTTCTCTCTTTACAACTATGAGAAATTTCTATCAAAGTCATACTTTATTCATATTGGTAAATGAATGCTTGCGTCTCCTCAGTTAAAGTGATAGGCTAACATTGTGGAGCTTCAATTTAAACAATTGTCAAACTTTGATATCTGAGCTACATAGTAGTGTTCAAATGGACAAATAAACACCCTAGAATACAAAAGTTTGGAAAGTTACACTGCCAATGGCAAGTTATGCATGAATAAACAATTAAAACTCGGGGCGAGTTTAAATAGCGTAGGTGTACACACAGTACGGTAAGTCTATGGGAGAAAATGGGCAGGTGAATCCGATCAACTTACGATTTTCACTTTTTTAAAGCACTATTAAAATAATCATTTTGAAATACAATTTTTTCAGGGCGTCATTGTTAGACCTTATCAAAGACAATGGTAGCATGGGGAATCATGAAGGTCAGATTTTCATAACTGTGGTAAATGTTAGCCAATACCTTTAACCAAATACAAGAGAAATCATTCCAGCCAGGATAATAACTCAAGCCAGTGCAGGCCTATACATTAATATAATGTTTCCAGTTCAAACTCAATTGGTTCTTGAGTCATTGTAGACTTATTCATGGCATTGCCCTTTAAAGGTATATAGGCCTACGGTTGAAACAGAATGAAATGTCCCCTTTTCTGATTCATGCTAAAAATAGTGCACACCTTTCGTTGTGTAACAAAAGACATGTACCTCAGTCAGGTTTTTGTTATAGCCTGGACATAGTACCATAGCTTCCATTCATTAACTATGAATATGTGCCTGTTTTTGAAGGCTAGTATTTATCGATTTGTCGAAAATGTATGTAATTGTGACTATGTATAATCCGCGAGAAAAACATATGGGTTTTATCAAAAGGAAAGTATTTATTTCATAAGTACCTCTGATTTATAGAATTGTCTTTTATAAAAGAACAATGAAATAACCCGATCAGCTCATGCTGTGATAGCTTATTGTGAAGTTTGCGAGCAATCCTACACACCATTCCTACATTAAATTGCGGATGTGTTTTTAAGTGAATTATAAGAGAGTAACTTATGCACTTTATTCCACAATGAAATGGATTTTTGGATGAAATTTGTATCACACGCAATCGTCAATCTGGGTATATATCAGTGGTTAACTTCCATATTAGAAGTATTTTGTCTTTATTATTTTTAAAATAAATACATTTATAGGCTATAACTGTATTTATTTTTAAAACAATCAAGGCAAAACGTTACGTCCTTATTTCTAATGTTAAGAAGACGGTACATCGAATATGTTTATGGATGAGACATAATGAGGTAAAAGTTTAGGAGCACACAATGCCTTGGCCTGAATCTGAGAAGTAGGGGGAAGTCACGTCCCCAGTTACCCATCCCGGTGTTACGTAACTTCCGTCATTTATGTTTTAAATAATAATTGGAAAGATTTCCGTGTTAAATTCAAAGCATTCTCATGAAATCTGACAAAACTTTCTGTCATCGTCCCTCTTTCTCGAGAAATTTTGCTTACCCTGAAGCATCAAGGCCCAAGGTCAATGGAAGTATTCAAATCGGAAAGTGAAATGTAACCGCGGACAGACGCGGTCATCCGCGGTCGAACTATAGCCTTGTCTTTTGGACAATTACCGCCGAATCCGCCCCGTGCCAAAGGGGGCAGGATTCCGCTATATGACATCTCTATTATACGCATTAATTAAACATATTTATAGATCGGAGGAGAGGACAGATATGTCTGAAGAGAGTATAAGGGGGCAAAACAGAACACGGAAGATTGTTAATTAGAACTACGGAATTTGACTGAGCCAAAACTTCCTGGCTTCAAAGATAGTACGGATGGAGTATCCCCGAAAGGTATGATAGTTGTTTTTATTGCTGAGATTCTTACAGAAAATGTATCGAAATCATATAACATGTTTACAAAATGTGATCGAGTTTCTTGCCTAATTTGAGAATCTATCAAATTCTTACATTTGAAAAAACAACAACAACAAATCATGAAGTAGCACCGAGGTATATTTCAAACAAGATAACCAATTTAACACCATACACAAACCCTGTCGTTCTATGAATAGTTGTAAACTGAAAAGTTGTTAATATAATGTCATGTAATTTCACACTTGTAGGAGAAATAGTGTGATATTTGATTTGATAATTATAAAGAATTATTGACCGGAATAGAGACATCAATGAAAGTATAAAGATTAACTCTTTGACTAAACCTATGTTGGGTACAGCCTCGTAATGCTACTTGTCTCATGGTATTTGTAAATCACGGACTTTAAAAAGTGACGGGATTACCCATTATACCAACAACAGTTAGTTCGGACCGTAGTACTACTTCGAAGACAACGACGATGACGGTGGCGACGACGACTACTGCTACTACTACTACTACTACTACTACTACTACTACTACTACTGCTGCTGCTGCTGCTGCTGCTACTACTACTACTACTATTGCTACTACTTCCGCTACTACTACTATTACTACTACTGCTAGTACCACTACCACTACGTCTACTACTACTACTTCTACTACTGCTGCTACAACTAAGTTACTACGATTACTACTGTTACTACTACTACTACTACTATTACTACGAGTACTGCTATACTAGCTACTACTTGTTGTTGTTGTTGTTGTCGTTGTAAATTAGTATTATCATAGTGTTCATAACCTCCTTAGTATCACCATAATTATTATCATTATCATCGGTTTTGTTTTGTTTTTATTCTAGCATCTAAACGCGCTTTAATATAAAATACTACAGTTAATCCGATAATATTTAATTTGCCAAAGTCGGTCCGCCCCCATAAAACAACCTAGCATGACTACATAAAATTTACGTCTGATTTGCTTTGAGCTATTGCACATTTCAACGACATGTACGGTCTTATTTCCTATTAATGACCTGATGATCAGCCAGCAAGACATTTTTGCCATGAGTGGACAAAATAAAGCTTCTCTCATAACTTTGCATGCCCAGGCGGGAAGGCGTATCCTTATACTCACGCATACAAACGTCTGTAACGTTCTAATTGCGACAAAATGCATTTTGCGAAATTGTGCTCGATTATTCAGACATTGGCAAACAAGAATTAGTCATGCACGTGCATCAACCAGTAATAACCACATATCTATTTTTTGAAATAGAAGTGTGATTGATACATGTGAATGGCTAATTATTCAAATATAGGGTCATTCCGTGTCAAATCACCCAAAAAAAAATTAAATTTAAATCGCACCATCTCGGAATTTGTTCATTTTTGGTATACAGGAACTTTGACGAGGGCCAAGCCAAAATTCCAAGTTTTAGCGCGATCCGACGTACGGTTTTCGAGTTATGGCCCGCCCATTTTCATGAAAATTGCCGAAAATGGGCGTGGCCGCCGAATTTCAAATGACCATAGCCCCGTAACCAGATGGACCAATTCAGCCTAAAAGAGCATCATGAAAGGAATGAAGGACTATCAGAAAAATAGTGATTACTTTTAAGTATAGGAAAATTCTAGTAGCCAATGACCTTTTGACTTTGCTTTGAACTTTGATTGACCTGTGCGATCATGTGCCTCTAACCAAATTTTGCGAACATCTGAATCCGACATTACTTCCACACAATATAAAAAAATGCAATGCGTGTATATTTTCTATTTCACTTCAGCCTCCTGAAATTTGCAAACAACATATTAATTTACATTGTATCCCATATATAGCCGCATCGGTGTAGTTTTGTATTTATGTTAGTTGCTGCCAACATTACAAACAGCCCAAGAACGTTTTTGGATGACTGGGAGGCTATTATTATGCCAAATATAAGTATTAATATGCATACATGTAAAGCAATTAGAGCATAGAATAGGTACAAGTAATTCAAACCATACATAGCATAGCTATATTTGCTTCATATTGAAAGCGTATCAAAAAATATTTTAAAAACATCTGTGCAAAATTTCTCTTTTGCAAGGATACACTTTTAAATATTTCACACATCATTGTCTAAGATTGAATATTTCCAGATCGATGATGAAGGCGAGCGACATTAATCTGACATAAACTGATTATGGTGAACCCATGAAAAAAAAAAAAAGGGATGTTGTCTGCTGGCGCCAAAAGAATTGCCCTTATGCCCTAATCCATTGATGCCAGAGTTTGTAGGTCAGTCCCAAACTCTTAAGAAATTTCATCAGCAACCAATCAATGAAAAATTATATGTGTACATGAATACAATCATTGCACAAATTATTTTCTTCTCTTTATAGACAGAATGAAATGCTGCACCAGAGCTGGCCATCTTCTAACTGCTTGAATTAAAATTTGCTAATGTAAGCATTATACATGCGAGCCTCTTTCGACACTGCTACATCCTACCTACATGCCATGTACAGTATGGTAGATTTGCTACTGCTGTGGCCCCCAAACTGTGATATCAGAATTCTTACTAAAAGAAATCTGTTTTGTATTTCACAGATCTTTTAAAATATATTCAGGTGTCACATTTAAAAACTTGATCCCAGATTATGTTTTCCTCACAGAAATTCACTATTGAGTCTGATCTGTATATTGGTGATTGAAGGCTAGCTTAATTGGTCCATGTTGCTGCCAGTACCTCCTTAATCTACATGACTTTTTGTACATCCATCACAGGAACTCTTGCCATGCAAGTTGGCAAAAAGTTCTACTCCACTTCTATTACAAAATAATTCTCAACAAACAAAGGATCATTGTTTTTTTTATGTAAATGCTCTGCAAAATCATCAGTGTTATATACCGCTTACAGGTGATGTTTGCATTCACTAACACAACAACAACACAAATGTTTCTACGGTGACAGTGTTCCAGTGTACCATCTTATTCACAAAACCCACACCCACACACAAGAATAAACTGTCTTCAATAATTGATAAAAAAAAATAATGTGGAGACTAGATATTAAAAGTTTTAAACTCAAGTCATTATCATCTGTGTTAATATGCTGTAATAATGTATGTTACACGTGATCAAAGTACACTGACCCAGCACAGGCACCTATGTGTGGGACTACACAACAAATTTTTGTAGAGAGTATGCCCACTGAGAGATGGGCTAGAAAGAAAACAAAAAATAATACACCTTCAATTTTAATTTATTTTAAAGAAATAAGTTGGGAGTATGATATCAAAATCCAAGCTCAAGGTCACGTGATCCACAAGGTCAAATTGATAGGTCAAAGCAGAGGTCAAAAGGTCATTGCTCTTAAAATTACTCCTATATTAAAAGTAACACATTTTTCTGATAGTCCTTTTCATTCCCTTTCCAATGATATCACTTTTACTGAATTTGGTCCATCGGTTACAGGCTATGGCCATTTGAATATAGGCGGCCACGCCCATTTTCGGCAATTTCACGAAAATGGCGGCGGCCATAACTCGAAAACCGTTCATCGGATTGCGCTGAAAAAAATCATGTGTGCTTGGCCCTCGTCAAAGTTCCTGTATACCAAAAATGAACAAATTTGGAGATGGTGCGATTTAACCCATTGGGTGAATTGACACGGAATGACCCTATACTCTTATTGCCAATGTCTGGATCAGGGGCGTCGATGGCGGGGGGGGGGGGGAAGGGACAGTAAACATATGGTAAAACATATCGATTTGCCCACCCCACCCCCAATAATTTTGACAACTTGAGAAATTAATGAAACAATGCAAGGATGCGTCTAAAAAGCACCGCAATACTTCAAAACCATTAAATTTAATATTTAATTCTACCAAATATTTCGCATATGTTTGGTTTGGCCATTCTTAATTTGCAATTGCGCCGAAGATTTTTGACATTTTTCTGAATTTTGCCCCCCCCCCCCCCCCATCCAGAAAATGGATCAAAGCCCCTGCCTTGAATAATCGAGCACAAAACACATTTTTGCAATAATAATTATTTATTAGTATAAGCCAAAAAAATAAATATATGCATAAAAAAGTAACTTATGATTTCATAGTGTCATCAAAAAGTTCCCGCCAAACAGGGCCTTTTGGCAGTAGATTAATCAATAAAGTGACACGTTGTAATGTGATGGATCTTGGGTTGTCAAAATACCAGAACTTGCATGCTATATGGAGTAATAATTTAGAATAGGGTCAGCGAAATACGATTGCAATATACGTAACACGTACATTACTGATTTTCTCCTTAATTCCATCGTGGTAAATTCTTTTCAATTTGGGCAAGTACAATTTATAATGTAAAATTTATTAAGTGGAAAAAAAAACTATTAGAATATATTCTAATGCGCTGCAAGAGCTCCTGATGTGCTTGGTCCATACACTACAATTGAATTACATTACCAGACAGTAAGTTTCATTGTTACATTTACGGGACATCAGATTCGAAAATTGTGTTGTCCAGTCAAGACATTGTAAAGCGTTTTTATTTCTTTCAGATGAAATGAAATTTATGGATATTCATGATCTCAAAATCCCTTTTGATGCAGTTAGCTTCTGATGCTTTGGCACTATTAATATTATTCGTCCACCTGGTTTCTCGTATGAATACATGCAAATTGACGTGTTTAGATTAATTAGATACACTCTTTCTAGTTATTCCTCTCCTTGGTGTGGAATATGATTATAAAAATTACAGAATTCAAAACATATAAATGTTCATATGAGGGGGAGTGAGTCATTGAAATAAATTTGATATAACTCATAGATGTTTGCGTGTGAGTCACTTGTTTAAATGAGAACGTTAACCTTAAGTAGTCATAGTAATTGGCCATGTCGGTCAAAAACTACGGTTTGAGTTAACATCAATAAATTGTGTCATTCTCCGTTAAATGTTTGATAAGAAATTTTATGACACGATACAAAAGTGATTTGCCTCAAATACCTCTTGCAAAAATATACTGATAACCGAATCATACAAAGTGAATTGATGTTTGCGGTACGTAATATACATTTTCTCGTCTTTTGATTTGGCGGATTATTAGATTTATTCGGAGGTTGACCCAAGTGTTTTATTAATTGTTGTCTGAACATCAAATATTTTTCAAGGTGATGTTGCTGACATTTCGAACCCAAGAGGACGTCTCTGCATTTCTAGAGTTGGCATACAGGATCAATACAAGATGTTTATAATAGAACATCTTGGTTTAGTTGGAACTTGTATATCGCAAGTTCAGCGACAACTACACGTGTTTTGTGTGAACAAGCAATACATCCTATCTATTCCAGACGAGGTGAAGATTTCCTGTCAAATTAAAGAAACATGGAAAAATATCCGAGGTTGCAAGATTGGCGGAAAATGAGTCATTCTATTATATCAGGTGCACAAATTCTTCGGGGGAAATCGCTCACTATGTTTGTTTCATATATTTTTAAAGGAAACGCGACCATTATTTTGTTTACGGTCGTGGAGAAATTTTAAATATTCTGGAATTTATAGTGCTGGTCCAATATTCTGTAATGCTAATATAATTGTTAAGTGATGGAGTAAAACAAGTTAGTTGGGGATAATACTGACAACGACAACAACGACGACCACGACGATGATGTTGAAATGATAACGATATACCTGATATAGTGATGTTGATGACTATAACATGTATCATAGTTTATTATAAAGTCAATGCTGCTGCTGGTGGTGGTGGTGTTGGTGGTTGTGGTGGTGGTGAAGAAGAAGAAGATGATGATGATGAGGAGGAGGAGGAGGAGGAGGAAGAGGAGGAGGAGGAGAAGGAGGAGATGAGATGATGCTGACGCTGATGACGAT
>JZLH01S0236206.1:68843-89860 GCA_001188425.1 Eucidaris tribuloides | reverse complement strand
CAGAAAACCTTTTCTGTGACGTTTGTACTAATAAAACGTATATTGGGGTAAACAGTTCCTGATGTTTGAAGTTTATCTTGCGCTTCATATATTCAATGAGGTGCGATCCGAAAAATGAATGCCCCATTAAGAGTTGATCAAGCAGATAGATTTGATAAACAGAAAATCCACCACCATGAAACTGGTATTACCCGTGGGAAGCTGGTGAAAATCGATATTTACCTAAATTTAATTCCATTTTCTTAATGATGCGTGTCTTCTGTTTCACTACGTGACGTGTGCACATTTTCCATGTTATACAATCAATTTGAGCAACCTTATACGCGAGTTTATATTATGGTACGCAATGAGAGTGGGGGTGATGCTAGCACGAAGATCGCTTTATACCATCCAATACCATTAGCAGTTAATGGACAGCATTACGTTTGATTT
The DNA here is from genome assembly GCA_001188425.1 of Eucidaris tribuloides. NCBI lineage: Eukaryota > Metazoa > Echinodermata > Echinoidea > Cidaroida > Cidaridae > Eucidaris > Eucidaris tribuloides. Next base: position 89,428 of record JZLH01S0236206.1, on the reverse strand, counting down.
ATTACCATCATAACGGAGAAAAAAAATAGAAGTTCGGTGATCGAAAACATCGGTTGAGCATTTTGCGGCTTGGATTGCCGATGTTTCCACATCTAAGGAAGACGAGTGTTCTACTTCGAAGGGAATAGCGCCCTTTGGTAACGTAGATACGTTATACGTATAAGTGTGTACACATTAAAGCCTGCAAAGTGCTGGCCGTGTGGCTGCGAGGCCGTCAAATGAACTAGATCTCTTGTATAAGTATGGCTATCAAACTCTTTTATCAAGGTTAACGCAAGCACTGACTTATAATAGTATTTTGTTCATTGCTTGAATTGGCTAATTGTTTGGAACATTGCTATAAACCAATGGCCTTACCAGCAGTGTTCAACTTACACTAGGAAAAGACTTTTAGAGGAACAAAAGCGGGAAATGTGTACGTATGCGTGTTGACAATGAAATATACATTTAAACTTTTACTAACCGTCATAGTAACTTAAAGTGATAGGCTAACATTGTGGAGCTTAATTTAAAAAAAAATTGTCAAACTTTGATATCTGAGCTACATAGTAGTGTTCAAATGGACAAATAAACACCCTAGAATACAAAAGTTTGGAAAGTTACACTGCCAATGGCAAGTTATACATGAATAAACAATAAAACTCGGGGCGAATTTTATTAACCTAGGTGTACACACAGTAAGTCTATGGGAGGAAATGCGCAAGTGAATCTGGTCAACTAACGATTTTCACTTTTTTAAAGCACTAAATAATCATTTTGAAATACAATTTTTTCAGGGCTTCATTTTTAGACCTCATCAAAGACACTGGTAGCATGGGGAATCATGCGGCTCAGATTTTTTTAACTGTGGTAAATGTTAGCCAATACCTTTAAGCGATTCAAACGATTCAATTACAAGACATGAAATATGCTGATATTTAATCTCTTTTTGCACACTGTTGAATCACTTACACTTCCCTATAAAAATATATTTTTTGTTATTTCTAATCACAATATAAAAATGTGACTTTGGCTTTGATCGGTTCAAGGGAGAATCAAATTCTTACCCATTTTTGTTTGTTTGTTTGCTTTTTGAGAAAAGTGGTATTTTGTCGAATGTTGTTGAAAGCTACGAAAAAAGCTTATTGTTGACTATCAAATTCGCGTTTTTTGTTCTTTTTGCAAATTACATACATGAGGCTTTCATCTCATTTTCCTATCCGTTTTGGAGCAAATCAAATTTGAGAGAATGGCTTACAAGGCAACTTTTATTTACGCTTGTTTGACAACATAATCTGGAAAGCACAAGACTCATAATTAAAACACGTGTACATGTAAACTCTATCGTTCAAGATTTTGCAGACGCCCATGCTTTTACTACTTTACGTGATCGGGCTCATAGGCTAAGTTGGCAGTTGTCTGTAATTTGTTTATTCCAGTGTGTTTAGTCCTAATTATGTAAGCTTTCTGTAACAACTGACAGATTGATACACGCTCAAAAGGCATCAAACATTTATCGAAATCAAGCAATGCTCACCCAGCATTTCCAACCGATATCTGCTCTTGGCGCTTTGTTTTCCCGGACAATACAAATCAACAACTAACGCGCCAACGAATCACGCAGCAAGACAAAGTTCAACATGGGTTGAAGCTTCTATTCTCAAATCCACATGTGTATATATTTGATCTATTCATGTTTACTAAACCGCCCACAATGTTTATTTATATGTTTTCCGTATACTGTCGATAACGTTTCATGACGTAATGTTCCTCAGCAGCTCTGATCGTAACAACTTGAGTCATGTGTCAACATTCACGCAATTACCCCACAAAAATGATGCAGAGACACAAAAATCTACTCTCATGTGAACAGACCATGAACAGACATACCTTTTGTCAAACCGCCGCGAGCGCTCCACTCTCCCGCCAATACCGGCGAGTGAAGCTTCGATCGGTATTCTGCTCCGCAAACATCATGAACGTCATTATACGCAGAAAACTATACTTGACAGGGCCGGTAATAGCCCCGATTGTCTGAAACGCCGACGCGAAAAAAAAAAAAATGCGGGCTATTCACCGGCAAAAAAACAATTGTGCTATAAAGCCTGAATTACTCGTTTGCCTAAAGGTTCGATCGAATATTCATGATCGGTAAGGTAGATGCATCAACTATATATTTGTAAATGTAGTATGTTTTTGTATGTGTGTGCTTGAGTATTGTGTGGATATGGATTGATGTACATTGTATCAAGTCAAAACAGCAACGAAATTTACACTGGGAAAGTTAGCTGAGGTGGTAAAGTAAACTAATAAAGGTAAACTATAACATATGCTGACGTATTATGATTGTGTTTGAATGAACAAATAAACACACTAGAAGACAATGCAATACAATAATACAATACAACTAATCATTATACAGTGTGTATCAAAAAAGTAGACACTTCGAAAAAAAATTATTATACAAAAATTTCATGATTTTGAGATTATTTTTTGATATGAATATGTTACCTTGGATCTAAGCTATCAGATGGCACTATTCATATTTTCTCTTTGCATGCTGATGATTCAATACTTATGCACATCAGTTGAAATCTTCTGCAGCATCGGTCTGCAAGGCATTAAACATTGACTATTAGAAAGCAACTCTGTGCGCAAATGCGTTTTTGGCCCAGTGGATAAAACTGGGCTGTGCTCACTCATGTGTGAAATACTTTCAATACTAACAGTGTCATCAAATAGCTTAGGTCCAAGGTAACATATTCATATAAAAAAATAATCTCAAAATCATGAGAATTTTTTAAATAATTTTTTTTCTAAGTGTCTACTTTTTTTTTGATACACACTGTATAGCGCATTTCCAATTGTCAGAACTGATCAATGCCCCGGATCAACGCGCTTAAAGAAGACAACACTTTCGACAGTTATGCTGTCATAAGCATACTGTGTGCAGATAAATATCAGCACATGAATCATTGTCAGGGTCGTTGAAAGTTCTATAGAACACAGTCAGTCTATGGGGAAAACTACAATGATCGCTCACTGATTTTCACTTTTTAAAGCACTTAATGATCGTTTTGAAGTGGATTTTTTAGAGCTTCATTTTTAGACCTTATGAAAAAAAAAACACTAGTACCACGGGGATCAAGTACCACAGAGTTTTTTTTCAACAAGTAAAAATTTAAGCGATACCTTTAAAGGTAAATTACATCATTGGAATTAGTCCTTAACTCCAGCCGGTGTATAGATGTACTTTTCAACTAGATTAGTTTTAAAAACCGTTTTTAATTCTCCCAATCATAATTATCACTGCCCTTTAAATAAGCAAATTCAAGACCAATTCTTCCAGGCAGGATATACACTCCAGCCGGTGTATAGATATACCTTTCAACTAGATTAGTTTTAGCAATCTTTTTTTTTTATTTCTCCCAATCATGTCACTGCCCTTTAAGTAAACGAATTCAAAAAAAAATTCTTCCAGCCAGGAGATGTACATGCCAGCTAGTGTACAAGTATAAATATACCTTTCAACCAGTTAAGTTCTAGAGACTTTTTTTTAAAGTTCCTCCCAATCATGCCACTGCCCTTTATAAAGGGTAGAAGTATTGGACAAAGGAAGACAAAGAAAGAAAAAGAAACGAACAAGCAAACCAGCAAAAGAGAAGAAAACAAATCTTGTTGCGGTTCAGTGGTGAATAATAATATCTAACAGTAAATTAGCCGCAGCCTCGGACCTTGCCATATGAAAGGTGAAAATCGGCGTGACTGCGACACTTCGGGGACTATAAATCGAGAAATAATGATCGAATTAATTGAATTTACACTTATTCATATTCGCCTCTTTTCTTCTTCTAACCACTGATTCAATAAAGAGTCAATCAATGGCATTGCATTCTACGAATTATTCTTCAGTGTGACCGCAGTCAGACTGGGTGGCATATTCTTTCTGTAATGAGAATTAGATAATGTCGTTAAATAAACTCCTCAAAAAAAGTTTGGAAATCTGAGTTTGATCGGTTATATCTCCCGTTTTGTAGTAATAATCAATGCAAGCTTGGTATCATCGAAAAGATTATTTAATTTTATTTAAAATGAAACCGTACTTGTTATGAGGTGCAAAGTGTAAATTGAAAAGCTGCAAAATGACCAAAGTTCGATAAGACACCCAACTTTTGTTGTTGATGAGTGAGTTTCCCACTGTCTCTTTGGTTGATATGCACTCTAATATGAACATTGACATGGATTGAAACAAACACCTGCACAAGAAAGCAAACAACAACAAAAAAGTGAAAAAACAAACAAACAAACAAATATGTATGAGCATTTAAAAACTGGACACAAGGCATTTAATCTCACAGACTTTTCACCACATTAACGCAACAAAGTCATAAAAAGTGCATGGCAGGGGCTTGATTTCCATGTTTATCTTCACATGGATCATTGATTTCATCAATGTTCGTTGATTTTAATAACAGCATCAGAGTTCAGTATCGGGTGGAAGACACACGTGCCTGCTGCCACCTTTTGTATTACTTTGTTGTGTTAATGTGGTGAGACGTCTGTGAGATTCAATGCCTTGTATCCAGTTTTTAAATGCACATACATGTTTGTTTGTTTATTTTTTTCACATTTTGTTGTTGTTGTTTGCTTACTTGTGCAGGTGTTTGTTTCAATCCATGTCAATTGTCACATTAGAGTGCATAACAACCAAAGAAACATTGGGAAACTCACTGATCAACAAAAAAAAATTGGGTGACTTACCGAACTTTGGTCATTTTGCAGCTTTTCAATTTACACTTTACACCACATTTTAAAATACTGCCCTTTTTCTGATGGCATAATCATAACAAGTAGGGTATCATTTTAAAGCAAATTAAATAATCTTTTCGATGATACCAAGCTTGCATTGATTATTACTACGAAACGGGCGATATAACCGATCAAACTCAGATTTGCAAACTTTTTTTGAGGAGTTTAGTTTCCAAAGCGAATATGCGTCACATATTTTGCAATCAATAATAATCTAGCAATATTTGGGGATGTTCAAGTAATTCTGACGCTTCCGTGCCTACTACATCAGTTTAGTTCACATCTACAACATAGTATGTTTCTACAGCTTCATTTATTTCTTGATGAATACAAAATACAAATTAAAGTGATAGGCTAAGATTGTGGAGCTTCAATTTAGAAAAAAAAATGTCAAACGTTGATATCTGAATTACATAGTAGTGTGCAAATGGACAAATAAACACCCTAGAATACAACAATTTGGCAAGTTATGCTGCCAATGGCAAGGTACGCATGAATAAACAGTTTCTACTCAGGTGGAAGTTAAAGTTAAAGATCTGCACACTGTAAGTCTATGGGAGGAAATGGGCAGGTGAATTGTAGATTTTCACTTTTTAAAGCACTAAATCATCATTTTGAAATACAATTTTTTTGAGGGCTTCAATTTTAGACCTTACCAAAGACACTTGGAGCGTGGAGGATTATGCAGCTCACATTTTTAAACTGTGTTGAATGTTAGACCTTGGCTTTAAATGTATTGGCTAACATTTACCACAGTTAAAAAATCTGAGCTACTTGATTCCCCATGCTACTATTGTCTTTGATAAGGTCTAAAAATGACGGCCTGAAAAAATTGTATTTCAAAATGATTATTTAATGCTTTAAAAAAGTGAAAATCGTAAGTTGATCGGATTCACCTGCCCATTTTCTCCCATAGACTTACTGTGTGTACACCTACGCTATTTAAACTCGCCCCGAGTTTTAATTGTTTATTCATGCATAACTTACTATAGGCAGTGTAACTTTCCAAACTTTTTTTTTATTCTAGGGTGTTTATTTGTCCATATATGAACAGTAATATGTAGTTCAGATTTCAAAATTTGACATTTTTTTAAAACCTGAAGCTCCACAATGTTAGCCCATCACTTTAAGACAATGCCCAAGCAGGGATACCAGTGATCCGATGTGTTCCCCAAATAAATAACATTTACTGCAGCTAAAGAGAGATTGCTTTGATGAGCATTCACCTATAAAAGATAGAAAAGAGAAAGATAGATAAAACGGATGGATAGATAGATAAATATTTTGATATGTATAAAAGGATGCAGTTTCATGATAGCAAAACGCAGAATGAAATAATAAAACTTTTCATGGAACACGCATATACTAAAGGTCATTTGGTATAAACAAGTGACATGCAATTATTGCTGAATTAAAGACGAGGATGAATAATAGATAAAGAAAATGGGTGACAGAAGCTGGCTTTGGGGACTGTCGAGCCTCTTGTCATTTTCTAAAAATGGCATGGCGAATGATGAATGATTTATTAGATAAACACGCAACTTCAAATTATTCGTCACCTGTTCAAACGATGAGGTACTGGAGACGGCGGGTTCGAGGCGTACGGGGGCTGCCGAGCGGTTGTTGAAGACGCCCTATGTGCCCCCACGTGTGAAGTGTTTCAGCACGGTCCGTGTTCGCGCAAGGTCATTTCGAACATGATCAGAATGGCGGGCAAAAAGTTGGGGTGCTGGACGGACATCGAAAATGTGGCAAGCTCCTGGTTAAATCACGAATACCACGTTGCGTTCATGTTTAAATTAGATATTTTGTTTCCGTGGGAGATGAATTATTGTAGAATATCGTATGTCAGCTAGGTGTCATAACAACTCAACAGAAACCAGGAGCGTCGTGATATCCCCAAGTTTGCTACAAATCACTTCGGTGACTTGTTATTAATGAAATCGTAACATTCCGAGACATTGCACTTGCACCAGAGACATGCTAACATGCATGCTCCAGGCTCTTATGTTCTAAACTCTTTTGAAAAAAAATGACGATATTCCTGGAAATAGGAGAGACGTGTGGCTACACAACGGGGTGCTCACAAACAATCGATAAAAAAATAATTAAACCGAATATTCAGAATACAAATTTCACTAAACAGAGGGACAAACAACTAGGAAAGGTAGATATTATTTGAATGTATTTTTCTAGTGTTTTTACTGAAATTCTATTATTACGCTCAGGCCTCTGGGTTGCAGTTACATGAACTTGTAACTGACAGGGTACCCTGTGTATATGGAATTAGAATTGAACGGAATAGAAAACAAAGTGACGTACCAATAATAACGAAAAGAAACTAACAAGAAGGCAACACAAGTTCAAATACAATAAATCACTGCATTCACTCTGTTCTTACTACTGTAGAAATTTACGCCTTGACGAATGGTAATTTCTTTTTTCGAAAGAGAGTATCTATATCTATGTCTATATCTATATCTTTATCTATATCTATTTCTATATCTATATCAACACATCTACTGTCATTTATCTTTTACCTCTTCCCATATAGAAATGGTAAGCAATACCTAGTGCGTGCATGCGAATTGCAGACATATTTTGGTCTATGGCCCTGAAACTATCTCGGCAAAGAACTACGCATCTTCATTAAATTTCTTACGAGCTATACTTGACGTGTGGGACAAGGGGATTTCCGAAATGGATTTATAGCTACTTGCCAGTCCAGTTAATCACATCTCCGACTCGGCTTAATCTTATGAATGTGCAACCGAGTCTCTCACACACATGATGGTGCCCCTTTATTGGTATGGCGATAAGGTCAGTGATCCCTGCATTAAAGGCGGAGAATCTCATTTGCACAGCAAAACATCACTAAGGAACTATGTTTGAAGGAAATGTCTTTGAAATCTGAAGATCGGTAATTACGTGGAATTTAAAAAAATGGCCCCAAACCAACGACCAGCTTATTGTAAATTCTAAGCAAGGAGGGTTTTTTTTTGTCTTTACGAGACAATATTTCAAATCAGAGTCTAACGGTCACTATAATTCAATTTTCACTGAGTGTCTTGCTTCCATACTTTGACAAAGGTTCATAGATGCATGACATGTTCTTCTACATACTAGTGTATTTACAAAATGTTAATTTTTAGGTATGTAAAAGAGACGGTCTGCCTTTAAAGATAATATTTAACATTGTAAAGCTCCGATAAATTTGCCAAACTTTAACACCCGACCTCTATGATAGTGAATTATTGTCTGGTTGACACAAATTTCATAACACAGCAGTCTACGGGGGAAACTGGAATGTTCACTCCTTGATTATCTTCAAATGATCGCTTTGAACTGCAATTTTCCAGGGGGTCATTTTGGACCTTATCGAATACTTCAGTAGCATGAAGGATCACTACGCTCATATTTTTTTTTCCAAACTGGAAATGTTATCAAATGAACCTTTTAACCCCTAACCTGCCAGAAAAAAGTGCAGCTCTATGGGCGGGCATTGAGTGTATTGTGCGGTGCATATTTGCGCCTCCGGCATTGTAAGAGTTAAAGGTCCGGACTCGAGCGTCCTTTGCGCTAAGAGCTGCAAAAAAGAGGCCCTAGCCGTTTCCAAGCATGCACAGTCAACTGTAATTGTATGACTATGACGGAGTAGTATTGACCAAAAACAACCTTAAAGGGAGAAGGAGCCAGCAAATAAGTTAAGAAAAGATTTTAGTTCTTGCCAACAAATCAGATCGCCCGTGAACAGGTCTGCAGCTGCCTATGCGTGACCGATGCATGCCACCCGCCGTGTGTTAGTCGCGCCGTGGTAATGCACTGTTTGAATCGATAAGCTCCTCCCCCTACAGCTGTTTCTGAAAGTTTTGTCCCGGGATAAAACTTGCAAACACGTAAAATAAACACTAATTAACTAATTTATAGGGCCTTGCTGTGGGTAAATATCACACAGTACCCCTTAATTTGGCTGTCTATATCACCATGTACCATAATTCTCACGATACTCACAAATGCCTGTTAGCTGCTGGCTCCTTCTCCCTTTAATGCCCTGACAGTGTATCGATGCATAAGACCGGAATATTTGCTACACTTTAATACTTTCCATAAAATATTAAGCAGGGAAACGTATAAAAGCAGAGTAAGACACTACAAACCCATTAAAAATTACTGTTAAATATACATATTTTCCAGTGATCCAGTGATTCAAACACTTCTCCTGTAAAATTCTATACATGTATTGCAATCTGGCGCGTGGAGCGCGCCGAAAATTGTTGACAGTTTTCTTTTTTGCCCCCAAATCCGAAAATGGATTGACTCCAGACTGAAACATCCAACCCTGATGATTGTAATACTTGAGAGATGAATTTGTTTTTATCTACTAAACAAAATGACAATAGAAGAAGTACAATTCTCATGTGCGCTCTATCGTCGTGAACTTATTTTTATGCCACCAGTTCCATATTACTTGGGCTCGTAAATAATTTCCTTCATGCATTTAAATCAGTGAATTATACTTTTCTTTCTGGCAAGGTATTTTATCAAGAAATAAGTCGGAAATTGGAGTAAAACTTGAAATACAAAAATGCCAATTACATGTTCCAATTATTCTTATGATTTTATTTGTTCAAACATTCCATTGCTCGAAAAGGAGTTGCCGAATCTCTCATGAATCCCGGGCAGACCATTGTTAAATCACGGCGGATCTCGTTTGCTCGAATTTCGAATACATTATTCAAATAATGTTTTCGATCGAGCCTAAATCTCATGTAACCAGATCCCAATGATACGTTTCTAGTACGCAGTTTGCGCAGCTACCCATGTCTGCGCTAGACTGAAAATAGGCCGTTATGAAAAAAAGTAACATGTCCGCGTTTCAATTCACCTTTCCCATGCATATACCTGAGATACGTTTGCTCTTTAGATCATGTTGCCGCTCTAAACGGCGCCATGGTCATTGCTACTCCGGTATCTGGTTACTTTGGGGGCTGCGGCTGCTTTTATTGCTGGAAGGAGCCATTGTGGTTTCGCCATGATGCGTTTGTCGGTCATGATAACAACTGGTATGAGTCGGTATGTTACTATATCTACGCCTCTAAGTTTGAGGGCAAAACATAAACAAGTTTGATAAAGGTGCTCTCAGAAGTTTTCCCGTCAGGCGAAGGATAGGACTGTGTTGGTGTGCCGATAGATATATGGCTTTGGAAGGATAGTATCGATAAGATACGCATGCAATTAACAGGGTCTAAGTACATGAAGTAAGGTAAACAGGTGCATGTCGAACAGTTAGTTACAGACCTGCAGCCTAGACATAGAGGGACAGAGTAGCTTTAGACTTTTTTCGTCATTTGAAAACCACAAGGAGGTAAACCCAATACATATTGACAGCCGTAAGGCCATTAACACCACTCATCTTGAACAGCGATAGCGCCCTTCATGGTACTCAATAGGTACTTAAGTAATCGCTTTCGGCTTTGAGTAGACGTCTTATGACCTTTCAATGAAAAATATAAATTTAGATAAAGCAAAACAAAAGAAAACATGCAAACGTTGTTCCTTCACAATTTTTGACCAAGTTTTAAAATGTCAGATTTGCAAACAACTATAGAGGTGAAATTTTGGCCGTTCCTCTCCATGAGAGTGAGTTTTCCCCAACATGAAATTTGGCGAGAACCAGGACAAAAAAGGTCCATTTTTTAGAGTGAGGAGGGGAAAGGTAAATACCGGGTGGGGTATTGACATTACGGTTAAAGAGGATACACGGTACTGGTTGATTACTTCCAGAACAACTTCATTTCAATATCAGCTGCTTTCAAACCTTCTGTGAACAGATGATATTCTAAAAATGTCACTATGGTACAGGAGAGAGTAGTTGAAAACTGTAAACAAATGTAATTTACTCTCACCTGGAAACTAATGGAATTTGAAATTTTGATGAAAGATTTTCCATCATCAACCAGTACTGTGTATTCTCTTTAATTGTCTGGGGTAATTGTCCGGGCGGGATGTCCCGGGGCCTGTTTCACCAAGCTGTTCGTAAAGTTACGCATGAGTTTACGAAAGACTTGAATATGGCAAGTCATTGAAATAACATCTGCTGACGTTCAAATATATGCAAACAAAGATTAACTTTCTTAATTTTACTAACAAATTGACAAACATTTTAATGCAAACTTTATCTTTGGACAAAATCTCAGTTGACATTAATCATACTTCTTTAAAATAACATGAAAGTTTTTGGCATTTTGCTTGGCACTTCATATTTGAGTTGTTCGTAAAGTCATGCGTAACTTTACGACCTGCTTTATTAAACAAGCCCCTGGACTCATAAATAGAAACATGATAATATGCATAGTGTATCATAAAGTCGATTTAAAAAAAGGGAAAGTCAAAGACGTTCAACTACTTATATTCGACAATTAAGTTTGATGGTAATTTCCTGAAAAACCACATCATCAACATGTTCATGATCTTCTGTTCGTTCGGACAGACAGCGAGCAAAACTACCAAGTAGCAACTAGTTTATCGGAAAGGTCGGGCAAAAACAGATGAGTGGATGATGGTCATTATCGCAAATGGTTCGTAAAGAGAGAGAATATGCGAACATATTTGGCGACATTCTGATAGCACTGTTATTTGAATCTTCTGCCTTTATTTCGCATTCAAGCAAAGACAAGCAACGCGAATAGTATAAATAGAATGAAAAACAATACGTCGTCAATATACACATTACATTGTAAGTGGTGACTTTGGTGTTATCCCTACTATTAACTAAACATAATAATGACATTCATGCCCCAATCATTTACTCAAAGACACTATAAAACATTGTGGAATACCCGTTAAAAAAATTGTCAAACTTCGTTACTGACATATCGGAAAGTGTTTGAATGGACAAATAAATACCCTGGAATACAAAGGTTCAGACAGTTGTGCTGTCACTTGTCAACTATGTACTTGGCACGTGAATTATTCTCGGTCGATGAAATTCTGCAACACAGCAGTCTATGGGGGAAAACTGGAATAATAGTCTCTCAATGATTTTTACCTTTTGACAGAACTTAATGATCATTTTGAATTGTAATTTTCCCAGGGCTTCATTTTCGGACCTTATCAAAGACACTAGTAGCATAGGGAATCCTGTAGCTCACATTTGTTTAAAATGGAAATAATGTTATACGATGCTTTTAATACTGTGGATCCGAATCAATAGAATAATGTGCAGCAAGAAGGAGGGGAAGGGGGTGATAGAATGAGTAAGGGAGATAAAAACATCGGCAACACATTGAAAATACCGACTGCCATTGACTAGACGGCAAGGAACGTTGTGGAAATCAAAACTTGCGAGAATAAATATATGGATCATGGTGCCACTTGCGCCCTGGTATACATAATGCATAGATGGTTCGTAACCCACCGACCAAATAATTCAATTTCCTCACATTACCCGATAGAGTTACGTTGTCTTCCCGTACTACGTCTTCTACTCGGCCGCTGTGGCGTCAAAAAATCGGGAAGTGCGGACCTTTCAGTGGATTATTTCATTGAAAAAAAAGAGTGTATAATTCACTATCTCACAAAATATCTCCTATAATATTGCAGGGGATATACACATTCACACGCTTGCTGGAATGCACGTAGGACACACGCAGACAGACAGACGGACAGAGAGAAAGAAAGACAACACACACTCTTAATCACACAATTATAAACACACACGCACTCACAATCAAACACTTATAAGCACACACACACACACACACACACACACACACACACACACACACACACACACACACACACACACACACACACACACTACAACCCACACACACACACACACACACACACACACACACACACACACTTTTTTGTATTCATTAAACTTTCCAACATTTATCAATGCTATTGTAGTTTTCTTGACAGAAATTAATAAAAGAAAAACTACTTACAAATCTACGCACTGTTTTATCATTTTATCATTTTTTATCATTACTGAAGAATGGTGAGGTATTAGGGGTATTATAGTGGACAACTACTATTTATTGTTCATTGACCTTTTATCAGGGCTTTACACAAATGTATACACAAGGGGTCTGAAGTATGTGTGCAATATTGATGTTTTGTTGTTTCTTTTTCTTTTCTTTGTACATGTACCTTCCTTCTTTTATCCACGGTGAGCGCCCTTTTCTGTTTCCAGCTTTTGCCCTCCTTCGCCTCTGTACTTTCTCCCCTTTCTCCTTTCCCTCTTAATCCCTTTTCTCTTCTCTCTTTCTTTGTGCAGATGGGAAGGGGTGTAACAGCACACACAGGTAAATTAGACCAATTATTGCCAAGTTTTATAGGATTCTTCTCTTCACTCTTCCCTCTATTCTCTTTCCTATCTTTTCCCCTCTTTTTAGCTCTGGTTAATAATGACGGTTAATTCTGTATTCTGATTATGGTATGTAATTGTTATTTTGTCATGTATTCTATGTTTTATGTTATGTATTTATGTATTTATTTATTAAAGCCAGTGGAGGGCGATTTTCTGTATTTTCAAATCAGATAATAAATGATCTTGAATCTTGAATCTTGAAATTAATTACGAGGTTGCCAACGGCTCGCAAGGCCGTTCACGTGCACCGTTTAAAGGCAATCACCGCGAGACACATCAACATGAATTCGAAGCAAAATAAGAAATTAATATAAAACACTCTTAACATGGCATACACAACCTTGCATCTTTAAAATTTATTTATCAAGTAGATTTAGTGTAATATTTTTTTTTATCACCAGGGTTAAAGAAGAAGGCAATTATCATGATTATCTATTTAATTTATTTAGGCTATTTATGAAGGACAGGTCTGTGAAATCTAAAGATTAGTAATTACCTAGAAAAAAATTCTCACATAAACAACTACCGGTTTAGTGTGTGTTCTGCATTAACATGTTCTCTCTATACGAGACAATACTTCAAATCAAAGTCCAACAGTCGGTAGAATTTCAATAAAATTGAGTCTCTAGCTTCTATACTTTGCTACAGATTATTGGATGGTATTTTCTCCTATACAGTGTGTCTAAAAAAAATTGTGCAAGTGACAAATGCCCTCTTTGGCAATTAGAAAATACATGATGCTTACATCAACGTCAAGATCATAGTCTTAGCTTTCAAATACCATTAGTTTTGTACAATTTGCTTGTTTTAATCATGAGATATCTTTACTTAAATAAGAAAGGGTAAAATCACAATTGTGCCACTTTTACTACAGTCCATTGTTAAAGTGACACAATTGTGATTACACCCTTTTGCTGTTTACAACATATCTTGTGATTAAAACAAGCAAATTGAACAAAACAAATGACATTTGAAAGCTAAGGCTTTGCCCTTAACGTTGATGTAAGCATCATGTCACAAGAGTATGTTATAATTGCCAAAGATGGCGCATTTTACTTGCACAATTTTTTGAGACATGCTGCAGCACGTCTCAAAAAAATGGTACGAGTGAAAAGCGCCCTCTTTGACGGTTAGAAAATACTGCTGTGACACATGTTTACGTCAACATCAAGGGCAAAGTCTTAGCTTTTAAATACTGTTTGTTCTGTTTAATTTGCTTATTTTGATCTCGAGATATGTTGTAAACAACAAAATGGTGGAATCACAATTGTGTCACTTTTACGGGAAGAGGGCCTGATGCCATCATTGACCGTAGTAAAAGTGACACAATTGAGATTTTACCTTTTCGTTGTTAACTGAACATATCTCAGGATTAAAACAAGCAAACTGAACAGAACAAACGGTTTTTGAAAGTTAAGACTATGCCCTTGATGGTAATGTAAGCATCACGTCACAAAAATGTTTTTCTCATTACCAAAATTACAATTATTTTTGAGACACACTATATACCAGTGCATTTACACAATGTTAATTTGAATTCATGCAAAAGAGACACCCTGCCTTTAATATTACAAAATAATTTATACGATTTTAAAAATAGAATGACAAATAATGATGAAATATTTATTAAAATTTAATGTCTGGTTCTGTAATTAAAGAGGTTTCAATTTTTTTCAATTAACTTAATGGATTTTACAATTTCAAAATTGAGGATGGATGGAAATTTTTAAATTGAGCTCACTGAAACGTAAATATGCGAAAAGTGCCAAAACAATTGTTAGGGGGTCAAACCATAGCTGATTAACATAAATAGCGCTTAATCATTCAACAGAAACAGAATTTGTCAAAATCCTGCATCACAAATCCCTCAAAATGACCCTTGTGACTTTTGAAAAGTGACATTTTTGCCTTTATTACGTGCTCACTCATGCATGACTTGACGGATCAATCATATTTTCACACAGAAGTTAGTCAATGAGTGCAGAAACACTCCTGCCAAATTATTCTGCTCAAAACCACTTCGTTAGAAAGTTATGGTAGTTTTCTAAAAAGGGGGAACTTGTTTTGTGTGTAGTGTTTATATACTAGGTGTTAAAAATAATATTTGTTAATTTTAAAATTAATAACACAAAAAACTGTACAACAGATTATACTGGCATTGAGTATATTTACAGCATAATAGTGAACATTTTTGTTTTAGGTGGTTTGAAGACGATATCAATAATCAGTTTCATGCAATCCATGCTTTTTTAAAAAGTTAGGGTTCAGATTTTGCTCAAAATCCAACCCCCTGTACAAAATTCGAAACTGTACAGAAATCAAATGGTGTGTGGGGGAGTGTGTGTTCAGTCCCCACACAATAGAAATAGACAATGGCTGCCAGAGACTGCCCCACACTTAGAGACATTGGTATGCAGTCTATCACAGACTCGTCCAAGGAAGATAAATGCTTTATTAATATTCATAAATAGCCTGGGAGACTGCTAGACTCTATTCACTATCCACAGCCATTGTCTATTTCTATTGTGTAGGACTGACAACACACTACACACACACCATTTTGATTTCTGTACAGTTTCAAATTTGAACAGGGAGTTGGATTTTGAGCAAAATTCTGAACTCTAACTTTTTAAATAAGCGTGAATTTCATTAAAACTGAGTATTTGATATCGTACTGAAACACCTCCAACAAAAATGTTCACTATTCTGCTGTAACTATACTCAATGTCAGTATAATCTGTTGTACAGTTTTTGTGTTATTAATTTTCAAATTACAAATATTATTTTTAACCACCTAGTATATATATATATATATATATACGTGAAAGCATAGCATCAATAACAACAGCTTCAGCTAATAAGCGGAAGAACAAAATATAAGGGAAATAATAGCGTAGCTACAACCAAAGATCCTCCACCCTGAAAATTTTCAGGGTGGAGCTCGGGAGCTGTGATTGTAGCTACGCTATTTTGTCCCTGATATTTAGTTCTGTCGCGCTTATATACATTTATATGTATATACCAGCTGGACATTGTATTCTTATGAAATTTCACATTGAATTGAACATTCATAATCATCCTCCAAGAAATGTTGCGATACTCCTCACAAAGCATACATCATTGTCACATGAATCTATGTTCCTTCAAGCTACACTACTGTGGAATAATTTGCCAAATGACATTACCAATTTCATTTCCAAGTCCACACTAATACATTATTCTTTCATGAATATCAAATTGAATAAGGTAAAAAAAAGTATTGTCAGTTATGTTAATATGTTCTTTGTAGGCATTGGATGTTGTGTTTGTTCCTGTAGTAAATAGTTAGTACTTGTCCTATTTTGGAAATGGTTGGCAATGACATTTTTTTTTTTTTTTTACAATAGAAACCGAAACAGTATACGTGATTTTGGTATCATTATGTCTTTAATTGAGGATTACTCAGAATCATGTCTTTCCGATTTGAAGTAAAGACAGGTTGTCAGAAATTACGCTGCTGCAGAGTTACAATGAACAGATGGCAAGGGCTGTCTTTAACCCCAGGCTCAGAACCTTGGAACCGTTGTGGCAAAAACTCCATAGACTTTGTATGTGATGTTCTGAGTCTTGCACTGAAAGTCTTAAAGACGAATGAAACCCAGACAAACATCTGCCTTTTAGACAATACAGAACAATATGAGGAAGAAGACAGTGAAAATCTGAATGAATTTTGTCGAGCCGTATATGGGTTATGTGTGCTCAAAGTTGACATAATCCTTATTATGGAAGATTCTTAAATTGGCAACTCTGCTACTTTCTTTAATGAGGTTGTAGAGAACTCCCCGTTAGTTTTGTACACAAATTTTAGCAATTTTTTTTTTGATATGTCAGTTGAGAAGTATACATGGTTCTTTCACTGAAGCATACAAAATTATTTTTGCTATAACATACTTGAACAACAACCAAAAGAACAGTATATAAACACAACAAAAAAGTAACTACCCCCCTTTTTTTAAATAGCATAACTTTTTGAAGAAACGGTTTTGAGCCAAACAATTTGGCAAGGATGTTTCTGCACTGATTCAATAACTTCTGTGTGAAAATGTGATTGATCCGTCAAGTCATGCATGAGTGAGCATGTATTAAAGGCAAAAATGTCACTTTTCAAAAGTCACAAGGGTCAATTTGAGGGATTTGTGATGCAGGATTTTGACAAATTATGTTTCAGTTGCACGATTGAGCGTTATTTATGTTAATCATCTATCGTTTGACCCCCTTACATTTCTTTTGGCACTTTTCGTAAATGTTACGCTTCAGTGAGGTCAATTGAAAAAAATCCATCCTTTCTCAATTATGAAATTGTAAAATCCATTAAGTTTATTGAAAAAAATGAAATCGGATATTTTTCAGTAAAATGTATCTTTACATGTTGTACGAACATAAGAGGTTGTAACCATGTTATGGTTCAGTGAGCACACTTTATAAATAAAGCAAAAAATACCATTATTTACCATTATTTTGGCATAAGAGATGACTTCTGTGACTTTTGGAAAGTGGAATTTTTGCCTTTAATGCATACTCACTCATGCATGGCTTGACGGATTAATCTTTTTTTTTTCACACAGAGGTTAGTCAATGAGTGTAGAAATGTTCCCGCCAAATTACTTTGCTAAAACATATTTCGTTAAAAAGTTATGGTAGTTTGAAAAAGAGGGTAGTTACTTTTTTGTGTGTATTTCATTAAAAACGAGAAAAGGTAAAAATGTGTGTAAAAAAAACGTATTGAGAGTTCTCCACACTCTCATTATAAAAAGTAGCCGAGTTGCCAATTTTATAATCCTCCATAATAAGGATTGAATAAACTTTGAACACTGACAACTCTTCAATGGCTTGGCCAAATTTACTCAAATTTTCCCTCGTTGCTTTCCCATATTGTTGGCATTCTCTGAATGCAAGAAGATTTATAGGTTGCAATTCTCTTCAACTACATAACGTAACTGTTTACAATGCATCATGGGAAGCATTGGTGCTCGAATTTATATCATTTGAATCAAAACTATTATCGCCCGCTTTGACGGTGTGCCCGTCACTCTTTAAGATAGCCAAGTCTATAAGGGCACCATTTCCTGACGCAGTGAACAAGTTGTGGAGACAGACGGCACGCAAGCACGATTATTTCTAGAGGATAGGGACCTGCCATCAAAGAAAATTGCTTCTAGCTTGCCTTTACTTTTACCGACATTTTAGATTAATCAGCGTCGTTGTCCCGAAAGAAAGAAACATTTTGCAAAATAATGAATGGGGCCAAAATGTTTGATGGCGCACATCCCACGATAGGAATTAAAATCAATCGAATTAATTCGATTTGCTACCCACGTACTCACGTACTTACCACAAAACCCAATTAATTAGGGCCTTCAGCGATTGTTAAATTACGTACCGTCATATCATAATATTTAATAGAAGCATATTTTGTGGCAAGTGAGGTTTGAGATTTTCAATAAATCATGTCCATACTTTCGTTGCACACGTGACCGTAAAGGAAATTAACGGTGCCAGACTTATTACGTTAAATTGCGTGAACTCCACTTTATGAAAATATCTTTCAAACAGTTACTGTAGGCCGGATAAAAGAGATGAATTACAGATGTTCTATTCCACACAGAGGCATAACACGATATTAGCCTGTCGCTATAAATTTATCAACGTCGTTAAATCGCCGAATCTAATATTTGGCAGGATACTAAAATATGATAAGAGTAGCTTTGTTTTAAGTGTTACGTAAACAGGTAAAGATGTTATAGTTATATAACAGAGAATTCGACACTTCTTAAAGGGATTACTTTGTGTAAGATACATTTTCAACTTCGATTTGCACGTTCAATGAGTATGTTTCTTACTGGTGCAAAATGGAAGACCGCAAACTCACTGTTATCTTCTCATGGCCATGTTTATTAAAAGTGGCCAACATGTGGTCTCTACTTTTGCCGTAGTGAACAGTTTTAGCACACATTCTACCCGCAAACCATGAAGAACCTCTCATTATGGGTGCTTGTGACTCCAAGAGCAAATCACTTACACCTTCAAATACTAGCAGCTTCCCACGCGGAGGTATAAAATCCCTGCATTGAACCAAATCTACCTCTTTGCTAGTCTGACTTCCAGACGAAAAACCTATCCTATATGCTAGAGAAATTACTATATTCAGTTAAATGCTTTGAACTTAGACTAGTATGGTGAGGTCACGTTAAAGAATGGGTTCATAATTTGCACACCAAAAACAAAAACAAAACAAAACAAAACAAATAAACCAAAAAACAAAAACAAAACAAAAACAAAACGGTTACATGAATGAATCAGTTTAAATCATAGAATAAACACTTCCCATAGAGCCTTTGACTATAATACGTAGTTTTGCTGAAAATCTGAAAGGGTTAAACTTTTAAACTTGCAAAGCGACAGCCCGTGCACGGGCCGTTCCGTTATTTCCAAATTTGTCCGATTGGCCGTTAGCCGAAGGTCACTCAGAGTTCAGCCACTTGACTATATCAACGTACGTAGTCAACCACTGGCCGCTGCGCTCAGCTGGTCATGCGAACGTGGACATAAAGGTGTTCTGCAATTTGAACAAGATTTTAAATCACGGGATGAACAATATTCTGGTAGCATACGGTTATTTGTTTTTCTCATAAATGAACAAGTTCATGACATAATGGATCTTTCCACAACTTTCCACACACCATTTGTAAGTACTTAATTACCGTTTGGTAAAGATAATGAAGGAAAGTGATGGTCTTGCAAACCCTGAACCTAATCTTTAAGACGGAGATAGAGGTACGTACTCTGAAGGTAAAAAAAGTCTGAGAGTGGGTGTACTGGTACTCTCGGGCTAAAATAAAGTCGCGTGGTCTGGGAAGCAAGACTACCTGTTTGCTGCAACCGTCCCAGGATGGCAGAGTATAGGTTTCCTGGTCTTCCGCAAGTAAGCCATTGATGAGTTCCCCCATTAAATTTTAATAAAAATCCGTATTAGACAGATACCCACGCAAATGCTAATCTGAACGGTCGAACATGTGTAAACCAGGTTATGATATACATGCAGTACAAAAAATCATCTCGACGTTATGTACCATGTATCTATAGTATCTATGGTTTAAGGTTTAAGAATACTATACGATAGTCAAAAGGGTTACCTTTGACTTGCAAAATGGTATATGGGTAATTGGAATACAATTTTTTATCACCCGTCGGATTGTCGGTTGGCAGATATTGCAATGGGCGGGGTAAGTTTTTTTTTCTTCTTCTTCTTCTTCTTCTTCTTCTTCTTCTTCTTCTTCTTCTTCTTCTACTCCTCCTCCTCCTCCATTATTTTCATCTTTATGATTAACATCAAAAATTTCAACACCCTTATCACCAACTTCTTTCTTCTTCTTCTTCTTCT
>JZLH01S0236206.1:42701-58639 GCA_001188425.1 Eucidaris tribuloides | reverse complement strand
ACACACACACACACACACACACACACACACACACACACACACACACACACACACACACACACACACACACACACACACACACACACACACACACACACACACACACACACACACACACACACACACACACACACACACACACACACACACACACACACACACACACACACACACACAAACGAACGGAAAGTAGATCACATTGAATGCCACAATCTTGCAAAATTTGCAATGATTATTGGAACATTTGAAAATTCAAATTTCATTGCTATTTTGCTGATTTTTCTAAAACTTTCACTGATCTGTTTCTCTGATTTATCTGCTTGCATTCAAAGCAATTTGCTACCAGCCTGAAATCCTCCTCTGGACCATTTTGCCACAGATAACGGCAGAATTCCAAGATGCTTCTTAGCTCTCTCTTAAAGTCGATGAATCTCTTTTGCACCCCTCCCACATTCTTACGTTATTAAGAAGGACATGTCTATGAAATCTGAAGACCAGAAATTATCTACAATTTGAAGAAAAAATGCACACAGCAACCACCGCTGTTTAGTGTATGTTCTATGCTAGGAATGTTTGTCTCTATGAGTCAATAATTCAAATCAAAGTCTAATGGTCACTACAACTCCACTAAAACTGAGATTCTGGCTCCTTTAATTTGCTGAAGGTTCTTAGATGGTATTTACTTCACTATACTAGTGTATTTACACAATGTTATTGTTTAGGATGCAGAAGAGAGGCCCTACCTTTAAAGGCACTGCATAACAATGTATCCATTAAAAAAAAGTGAGCTACATGATTCCACATGCTAGTAGTGTCTTTGATAAAGTCTAAAAATGAAGCCCTGAAAAAAATTACAGTTCAAAATGAACATTAAGTACTTTAAAAGAGTAAAAATCATTTAGAGACCATTCCCGTTTTTCCCATAGACTGCTGTGTTGCAGATTTTCCTATCGGCCGAGAGTAATTCATGTGCCAGTTTTTAGCTGTATATATTTTACCAGTGACGGCATAACTGTCTGAACTTTTGTGTTCTAGGGTGTTTATTTGTCTATTCAAACACTGTCAGATATGTCAGATAGCAAGGTTTGACAATTTTTTAAATGGGTCTTCCACAATGTTATATAGTGTCTTTAATGTTGACAATGTTCTTGATAGCATCTTTTGAAGACTTGTAGACTAAAAGCTATTGTGACCATATGCTGTTTATTGTCAGTGTGCCACTGCATATGAAACTACCATAGTGCCGTAAAACATGAACATTATTTTCTCGTATTACTGGAGGAAGGGGAGACGGGGCTGATTTGGTTGGCTAGACTATCGTCTACCGACTCATGAAAAGATGAAAGTGTCTGAGAAATGTGACTGAGTATAAAACGTATAAAAACGATTCCTTGTGCTCTGCAATCAGGATTGATCATAACAAAACTGAAGTTTTTTTATGTATGTACTACAGTTATACAGCCATTTTACATGAACATGTTTATTACCCAGTGGGAACAAGTAAGGTTTAGATATCGGGAATGATTATGAAACGACTGGGTCGCATAAGCAGGCAATATTCTGGAAAGTGCGTTCATCTGGCCATGATCTGGCTTGATGTTTATACGCAAAGTATCTCTTACGCGGTACGTAACTAGAGCTAACAGTTAATGATCGGGTTAAACAAAGCGTGATATTTAGCTAAAGAAAGAAACCTATTTACTTGCATGTGTGCCTTCGTTGATTATTAAAAAGTGTTATTTAAAATCTCGTGTAATACAATCCAGCGTAAACAGCGATCACGCCGTAATCCAGCTATGATAGATGCGAAGCGCACTAACGGAATTAAACCGGCGTTGCGTGGTAGTAGTTGTTGTCGCGGCGTTGGAAAGTGGCTCTGTTATATACCATGGCTATATACCGCGTGGGTTTCACTTTCTGAACTTGATGAATGTGTAGCCTTAAAACGAACGTGTTACAAATAAAGTATTATACAACCTTATAAGACTATGATGAGTGACTGGCCGACCAGAATCGCGTTTTAACGTTGAGGCAAACGGATGATGGTGATGTAAATTACGGAGAGTGTAACCTTAACCCTTTCGACACTGACGCGTAGTTGAGTTTGGGAATCAAATCGAATGGCAAATCTATCATTCTTTCCCTAGAGCAGGTCAATCTTGTGCTTTGATGCGATTTGTCATAATGCTGGAAGCAAAAGGCTACATAAGATAACATGCACAGCTGTAGCTGTATATCATAAAAGGGATCCAACAGAAAGGGTTCTACCTATCAAATGTATTGTTCAAATAAATAGGCTTAATAAGATGTAAAACTTCGATGTCCTTACTATAAAATGGTGTCTAGATGAACCTGTATGTACATATATGTATAAATTGTTCTTTTTCTTGTGTATCGTGTATCATTAATTTTGAATATACTGATTGTATTATACTTTTTTAATATATATATTTTTTATATTTGTGAGTGGATCCCTCTGAAGAACAGCTTAAAGCTGAAGAGGGCAATCCACCCGACAAGTAGAAAAAAAAATTAAAAAAAAATGAATAAATAAATAAATAAATAAATAAATAAATAAATAAATAAATAAATAAATAAATAAATAAATAAATAAATAAGTAAATAAATAAATAAATAAATAAATAAAAGAATACAGTGGTTTTGGAAAAAATGTATTCCATTTTCAAGATATAATCATGAATGAATATCACCACGATAATAAATGGGTATAGAATAATTAATTCTAAACCTATAGTATATGAGAACTATCTAACATTGTAAAGCATAGATTCTACTTAGAAACGCAGTAAATTGTCATACATTCATGTATCAGTAAACTTGATGATATGTAAGCGCATATTATGCATTTATTTCAAACTGGAAACATGAGAGGGAATAACAGACGCAGAAGAAAAATGCGAAAACATAGCGCGTAAACACAACGAAATGTAACATTACGAAGGAAAAGTAGACAGAACCTCCTTAATTCATTCATGATTAAAACATTTCTCGAGAAGGGAACCATGATAAATGGGTACGAAAAATCTCCAAAGCATTCAACCAGATACAGATCAAAAGGAGAAGGGAAGTTTTCACACGTGCTTAATACGGTTTTATATTGCAATTGCATATGGATAAAAAGTATTAACATGGTCCATCTACTCGGTGGCTCATTGAAAGTAGGATTGGTAAAGTAATGCTGACGTCACGGATCACAATCACCACACTCATTTTGCACTTACATTTTTTTCGAAGATTAACCAATAATCTCAAATATAAGCAGTTATAATTCTTAGTTCAATGAGATAATATAAAAGTAAAACTAATATGAAGAGAAATATGGATGCATTCGAAATACCCGGATTCTTAGGTAATTAATTCGTAACGTGCCAAAGTCGCAGATCTGCACCAAATAGTACGCATAAAGGCCATAGAGGTTTAAACCGTATGGTACGTCAAGAGTTAATACACAGAAGAATCATTGTAAGAAAGGCTGAAGCACCATTTTGATTGGAAAAGGAATCTTATTAGTTTTGTACATGTAGCCCATATAGCAGAAATTCATGCCACTAATAACCCTCTGTAAATTAAAATGGCATCAATAAGTACTAGAAAGGATGTTGGATGTAACTAATTGGTACTGCCAATGTGACAGTATTGTTTAAACTTAAACTTTTTATAAAGCAAACTACACGAGAGTGTGCTCATTATTTTGCAGCGAAACTGCTACACGTTTATCCGGCAGTTCTTCCTTCATGTGTAGTAAAGCAGCACCACCAAACATAACAGATTCCATCTGTTTCAAACGTGCTTTAAACAGCAGTATCACGATACAGACAAGTGTGTCGTCACGTCGTGCTTACAGATTAAAAGAGAAAGTGGGACACAGAAGAACTAATTCTGCAAAGAATGGATTTAAAGTGGTGGTGCTATGTAGCTTTGCGAAGGAAAATAAACTAGTATATTTAATGTGATTGAGTTACACGAATGTGCGCGTGTTTATGTGTATATGTTTGTGTTAAGTGTCGTGTGTGTGTGTGTATATATATATATAGTGTGTGTGTGTGTGTGTGTGTGTGTGTGTGTGTGTGTGTGTGTGTGTGTGTGTGTGTGTGTGTGTGTGTGTGTGTGTGTGTAGTGTTTCGTTTTGATTCTTTTTCATCGGAGATAAGAGCAGTTATACAACAATCAATTCTCAACAATTCCACACGAAAACAAAAATACAAACAACCACAGTTGTAAGTAAATCCCTGACTCAGATAATAGTAATAACAATAATTATGAACTAGTATAATTATCATTATCATCTTTCGAATCGACATTATCATTACTTTCAAAAGAACTATCAGTCGGAACTACTAATGAACAAAGTTGATTGTAAGACCATGCTATCTAAAATGTTGATTGAATGTTGACTACTGTTAAACAGCAGTCAGCAACTTTAGCAATCATAGCTGGTAGAGCTAAATGTTTTATTCTAGAAAGTGAGTATTACATCAATGTTAAAGAAACAAGTTAACAATGACCATGACAGTTTAACAAATGTGAGCTACATAACCCTCCATGCTCTAAGTGTCTTTGATAAAGCCTGAAAATGAAGCCCTGAACAATTTGTATTGCCAAATGATTATTAAACTTTTTAAAAATTGAAAATCTACGAGCACTCAGGTTGACATGATTCACCCTGCTCTTTTCTTCCCATAGACAACTGTGTGTAGATCGTTTGTTTGAATTGAAGCTGCACAATGTTAACTTGTGTCTCTTTCATTACACCCGGAAGATAAAATCTCACTGTTTCATTTATGACATAAATTAGGAAAAAAAAAATGGTTACCAGTGTGTTAATATTTGAGAAGAGGGTTAGTCCTACTAACATTCCACCAAAAAACAATGTTTCTCATGGGACAAAAATGGGTGCCCTTTAAATAGGCAAGGAGACAATAAGAAAACACGGCGAGAAAGACAGGTCCAGCGAGTGAGGACAATCGTACAAGGATAGTAATATTTACCGACGGATTCCAAAAGTATATGAACTTAGATTTGGTGTACCGTTAACAAGATACCTGTATACTAACCTGATAGGTGAGCCATTTTGAAGGGCTTGTTTTTCTTTAAGTGCATTTGTAGTGCATTATCAGAGCGCAGTCGTATGTCATTATGTTTCTTTACGACGTATTGTCAAAAACTAATAGTGTACCGCAATCATTGCTTCCATCAGTATTATCTTTAATGTTATGATATACGGGCATTCAGAAGCTTTTCAGAGAAGTAAATCATTTAGAGACATCAACACTAATATACAAGCCATAAAACCCTCAAACAAATTGAATGTTGTTCTTATGAGAAAATGGAATGGGTAATAAAAAGAAACAGTTACCCCTGAGGGCGATTTACATTGATTGACTGGTATACATTTTCTTTCCCAAATTAAGTGCGGAACTATTTACATGACGTGTACACACAATCCAAATGCACAGGGCACTTTAGCTAAATTAAGTGTAGGGTGGTAATTGAGGGCTCGTTAACCTTATCTGTCCTTCAACTGTACTCCACCTTTAAAACATCGGTATGCGACATTATTTGCGTTTCTCTCTCAAGTCTCCGTTCTAATGAACAGCAACGCTTGAAAAGCTCAAACTGCCATTCACTCGTTGGCCGTTCAATTCCGATAGAAATCAGAAGAAGGTAAACTAATGTCAGAATAGTGACTTTGTTCTTTCGCCGCGGCCATGATGTATCGGGCAGGAATACACCACTCCGTGACTTCAAAGTATTCAGGAAATCGTAGTTTCACACCGAAGTGTTTTACGATCTACGGTAGATATATCACGCGCAGGTGACAGATAGTCGATAATATGACATAAAAGGATGGAAGAGAAGGAGGAGGAGGAAAATGTGAGGAGGAGAAGGAGGAGACGAAGAAGAAGTAGTAGTAGAAGAAGAAAAGAAGAAGAGAAGGAGGGAAAAGGATTAAGAAATGGGAAAGAAGAGATGGAGTGGAAGAGGTGAAGGAAGAAGAATAAGAAAAAGAAGAAAAGAAGAAGAAAAAGAAGAAGAAGAAAAAGAAGAAGAAGAAGAAGAAAGAGGAGACGAAGAAGAAGAAGAAGAAAAAGAAGAAGAAGAAGAAGAAGAAGAGGGGGAGGAGGTGAAAAGATTAAGAAACGGGAAAGAAGAGATGGAGTGGAAGAGGTGAAGGAAGAATAATAAGAAAAAGAAGAAGAAAGAAGAAGAAAAAGAAGAAGAAGAAAAAGAAGAAGAAGGAGACGAAGAAGAAGTAGAAGTAGAAGAAGAAGAAGAAGAAGAAGAAGAAGAAGAAGAAGAAGAAAAAAAGAAGAGGAGGAGAGGAAAAGATTAAGAAATGGGAAAGAAGAGATGGAGTGGAAGAGGTGAAGGGAGAAGAATAAGAAAAAGAAGAAAAGAAGAAGAAGAAGAAGAAAAAGAAGAAGAAGAAGAGGAGGAGGAGGAGGACGGGGAAAAGATTAAGAAAGGGTTGGGAAAGAGGAAAAGAAGAGATGACGGAGAAGAGGAGGAGGTAAGGAAGAAGAAGAGAGGAAAAGAAGAGATGACGGAGAAGAGGAGGAGGTAAGGAAGAAGAAGAGGAGGAGCAGGAGCAGGAGGAGCAGGAGGGAAGAAGATGAAGGAATAGAAGAAAAA
Organism: Eucidaris tribuloides; assembly: GCA_001188425.1. Classification (NCBI taxonomy): domain Eukaryota; kingdom Metazoa; phylum Echinodermata; class Echinoidea; order Cidaroida; family Cidaridae; genus Eucidaris; species Eucidaris tribuloides. Next base: position 51,985 of record JZLH01S0236206.1, on the reverse strand, counting down.
GACGAAGAGGACGATAGGAGAAGAAGAAGAAGAAGACGAAGAAGAAGAAGAAGGAAAAGAAGGAGAACAACAAGAACTTACATGTAAATACAACAAAAAAAATCTTAATGAATCTTCACATTACATTTCCACATGTCTTACCTATGCAACGTTGAATTCTTCCCTTTACCGCATCCCGTAGTAATTAAACTTACTGACTGATTAACTTAGGTCCAACATCAACAACACAGTCAATTCGTTGAGAATTAAAATCAAACACCACCTGCTTCCTCCTTAGAAATGTAAATGAACAAGTAAAATGTTTACAAGCGTTGTTTCTCGAACAAAGCAAGCGAAAAAACTATTTGTTTGTGTCAACAGAAGGTCCGTGTGGTAAACTACAATAGTCTAATGGCGGGGAAACGCAGTAATACAGAAGCTTCGGGGTGTGTGATGTCCCAGTGCGCCCAGATTCGAAAATAGCGGGTGAGGTTTCATGATAAATGCCTTTATACGCGGACATGACTTGCACAGTCCTGACACTGTGAGGCGTGCGCACGTACACGTGGAACACCGATGACTTAACTTACTCAGCACAAGAAGTGATGTTTTCTACGAAGAGGGTATATATTTGCGGAAAACAAAACACGGCAAATAATTTGACTATTTTGGGTAAACTGGTTGCCTCCGGAAGTAAGTTCTTGTTGATGGGTAGGAGTAATTTCGGATATAGCAGGGAAAATCAAAGGATTATTTCATACTATGATGTAAAGCACACTGAAAAACAAGTCATAGCTGATCAAATAAATATGAACAGTATTTTGCTGATGTTTATTGTTTACAATCGTCAGATAACATGTTGGTATGTTTGGTAGGGTTGCAATCATTTCCACACGTGAAACGTGGGTTTTTAAAATTACATGCGTGCGCGCACGTGTGGGCCAGTATGATGTGTTCGTCGGTACGTGTCTGTGTCTGTTGGTGGTGGTGGTGTCTGTATGTGTGTTGTTGGCATAACAATATGTATCATTCCCGTGTACTGACTATGACCTATGTATTGGATAAGTTCGGAGTCCTGTATTACCTTGAAATGTATAAAGACTCATAACCCAAAAACAAAGGTTTCTTATCTACATAATAGCATAATAGAAAAAGAAAAGGGCGGAAAGAGAAAATAATGATCTTATTTATCATTAATTTGATAATACAGAGATGAACAGCAAATTTATTTTGCATAGAAAATAATGAGTGGAACAATGTAATATGCTGTGATGTGATGTAATGTAATGTAATGTAATGTAATGTAATGTAATGTAATGTAATGTAATGTAATCGACGTTAATATGAAATAACATGACATAATATTATGTTATTAAATGTAATACCATTGACTATAATATCATATTTCATTTCACTATCACATATCTCTAATTTCTATACTACATATTTTATATGTTGAAAGATGACGACGGTCACGTTTTACGTACTGCTATTCTCAGTTATAGTGATTGACCAATGGTAACTGAGATATAGTGGTGCCCTTGTAAGTAGCTGTTTATCAGTGGGAGTACGTGGAGTAACAGAACCACGTTGAAAGAATAAAGTTCGAGCTGAGCTTTTGTTAAAGTGATAGGCTAACATTGTGGAGCTTCAATTTAAAACAAAATTGTCAAATTTTGATATCTGAAGCTACATAGTAGTGTTCAAATGGACAAATAAACATCCTAGACTACAAAAGTTTGGGAAGTTATACTGCCAATGGCAAGGTATGCATGAATAAATAATTTCTACTCCGGTTGATGATGAAATAGCCTAGATCTGCACACAGTAAGTCTATGGGAGAAAATGGGCAGGTGAATCCAGTCAATTTGCATGCTTGTACATTTTCGCTGTTTTAAAGCACTAAATCATCATTTTGAAACATAATTTTTTCAGGGCGTCATTTTTAGACCTTATCACACATGTAGACACTTGGAGCGTGGAGGATGTAGCTCACATTTTTTAACCGTGGTAAATGTTAGCCAGTGGCTTTAAATTTCACCCTTTCACTCTCTCCCATGCTAGAATCCAGACTAATGCCAGCAGTGGCCCAAGAGTGAAAAATCACCCCGCAAAGAGTAACTAAAAAGTGCTCACAAAAATAGGTGAAAAGGCCGGGTGAAAAGGTACTGGAAGCGGCTGAAGAAGCACTATAAATAAGTAGTATGTACCACAAATCTTGCATTTTACTCGTGCGCTCTACGAGACTCACTTAATAAAGCCATATTTTCCTAAAGATGACCTAGTCCCTTTTTAGGTTCTGTGACGTTTGTTCCGGCGACAATTGCTCCGACGATTATGCTATACAGTTACATAAACCTCACCCTAACCCTAACACTAACCCTAGACATATTCTAAACTTGAAACCCAATGGCAACACTACTTCCAACTTCTTGTCTTCTGAGATATCGTTGCCGAAGCAAAATCAATGTCGGGTCACCTATTTTTTTATTATTTTGGCTACAAGCCTCAAGAAAAAACAACAAGCGAGAAATGGAGGTTATGTTATTCTTTATTACGAATAATTTGAGCCCATTTATTTGATGGACACGGGGGGGGGGGGGTTCAAAGTAAAACTAAAGTCATTATAGAATGAACTTTCCATTCTTTTCGTGTCTTCTTTACAGAATACTGGAGATAGCCGCTTTGTAATTCACACACCTGTATCATAAGATGAACATTTCGTGATTGAAGCTAAATTACGATGGCCACTGGCACAAACCATGATCAGATGTACAATGTCAACACATTCTGTTTTCTTTTTCCGACGGTGTCGAGAACGTTTATGAGAGTAACGCTTTCTGAACGTGTCCACAATATGCCATCCACGACCAGCAATTTCCATCAAAGTCAGATTAATCGCGTGAATGTTTGGACATTATTACCCCAAATCGTCAGTATTGAACCGAAGTGTGGATTTAGACACAAGTCGACGAATTACTCGCAAATCATTCGTCCACTTCATACACCCTACTCTTATCAGAATACGAAAGCGTGTCTACGAAATTAGGTTGCGCGTTTCTCCGCGACAATTCCTCAACGTGTCTGCATCACGACGCAAACAAGTGAACGTAACATATAATTTATTTCGATTCGCGAGTAATTTCGGCAATTGGGACGCTGGGTTCGAAGAACGCGCCGCTGAGGAGCGAAAAAAAAATGCTGGACGCCGGTTCGAAAAATCGATTCAAAGTCACGGGGCAACAAGTGGAATTTGATTTGTAATTAATTGAAGGGCAATCAACAGAAGCCGGAAATCGGTTGCCGTTGTCAACAGGAGTAAAACAATTTTATTGAGGTTCCTCTGCAATCTTCGTTACTACTCTGTTGTTTTACGTACGAATGCTTTTCCCCACATTTCTGATGTCAGAATAGCCAAAGGGAGTTTAAATTTTATGAAGGGTTCCACTGATTTTTTTCCCTAGCTATCTGTTCTTTTACAAACATTTCAACCAATATTTCTGATAATACCCAGAATTTACTGTAAATTAAACAAAAAGAAAAACAAACAGACAATACAACAGCAATATTTATGACAAGTGCTTACATGGAAACAAACATTCCTCTAGAATTTTCGTTTCTACTCTGTTGTTTTACGTACGAATGCTTTTCCCCACATTTCTGATGTCAGAATAGCCAAAGGGAGTTAAAATTTTATGAAGGGTTCCACTGACTATTATTCCTAGCTTTCTGTTCTTCTATAAACATTTCAACCAATATTTCTGATGATATGTAGAATTATTGTAAGTTACTTATTGGAATACATGAATTTTACCGATCATAACACAAAAAACATAAATACACAATAGTCGATCGGGCTTGAATGTAGTGAGAATGAAAATATCAGGCGTATTGAATTGCTAATACGTGTAAATATGGTTTGGAATTGAAAAAGAGAGTAGCGCATTTTAAAACTACAGAATATTTTTTTTTTAATTTATGACGATGTATATTCCTTCAAAGCCCGTGCAACAAGTACAATGTTTACGTATTGTGCTTTTGCTTCATAGCATGTCTAAAGAGTAGACACGGATTTACGGAATCGGTTAACTTTACAAATCATTACATCCGAAAATTGTGAAAATATTATCCGTTACATGTGCTACACTTGAATTACAAAACGCAGAACGGGTACATGTATGGCACAGACAAAATGTACTAAAAGTAATCAATTTAAAAAAAAAAACCGATGAATTTAGATGTTGGCTCCGGTGACTTGAGAAGTGTAATAATGAGCGATAGTATAATAACACCAAAAAGAAACGCCGTACGAAAGTTATAACCAGTGAGCAATTTTGATTTTGGCCAATTCTTAAAACTGACACATATCGACGTGCGTTCCGTGCAGTTCAACTCATTGTACCGTTTAATATAAAACCATTTAATATTCCAATATCCATAATTCTATACGTTTTTTTCGCGAAGAACTAATCCCGTGCTCTACTGTTTTATGAAGTACTTCTGACATCTCTCTAGAAAGGAAGACCCAGCGTGGATACCTTTCATTCATTTACATTCCCTGAAGGTAGGGATATATGTAGGAGGGCAGGAAGCGATAAAGCGTCTCTAGTAAAACGAGCACCACGGGATTCAAAGTTAATCAGCCATTTCACCAACAAAACAATAAACCGTAATACCCAAATTCCCTGATTCCGCACGACAGCTGCGACGCAATTTGCAAAGGCTTTAATGATGAACGAACTATTATTATTAGCATTCAGCAAAAGCGTTGCACTTGTGAACTTACACTGGTGTGTAAGTTGAGGAATTACATTACAACGTGACAATCGACAACAAGCTTTTTTTTTTTTTTACTTTTAGGTTCAGTTGTTGTTAAACTTGTTTTATTGCGTTGTAAATATGTATGTTTGTGACCGTGTACACTGCTACCCATGTGTAAACAACACTTAATCTGTTACAAGTAGGCCTATATGCATGTATTATCATTTACAAATATTGCGACCATCTGAATGCTGAGGTGCTTATTTTCCAACAACGGATTCATTTTGAGGCTGAAGATCACTTGCAAGTTGCTGACTATCAGCACGATTTCTCGAAATTCAAATATGACTATATACATATGGAAATTACTGCAACCAACAAAAAAAAACTTAATCATGAATACGATGCAATCAAATCGATAAAATGCACACAATCACGTCTCTATGATGACTGCAGCTATAAACCCCTTTCATACCGATTGCGTTGGCTCAGTTGGTAGAGCGTCCGCCTCACAACCGGGAGGTCGGGGGTTCGAGCCCGTTCAAACGCGGGCCGGTGTCACCGGATCAGGTGTCCCACCGGTGATCCGGTGACACCGGCCGCGTCAGACCAAAAGACGTTAAAATATGGGAGTTGCTACTACCCTGTTTGGCGTTCAACGATTTAAGGGATAGAGTACAAGCCGTCAGATCTGGCGCGCTCAGTGGCTGCCGGGCCCACGATTTGGGCAAAGTTGATTTTTCGGAGGCAGGATTTTACAATATTTCTGATTTTCTCTGTTTTCGAATAAACCTGTGGAATTATTATTATTATTATTTATTATTATTATTATTATTATTATTATTATTTTATTATTCAGTATTCTTATTTAGTATTATTATTATTATTATTATTATTATTATTATTATTATTATTATTATTATTATATCAAAATACCCGATCGCATCCCGGTGCTGCTCCGCAATCTGAAAACACTGTATCAATACTATTAACACCGGATTGAATCAGCATGAAATCAGCTGGTCCCCTTCATAACAACTTCTCGGCTCTCGATTTGTTGCTATGGTTTCGTTTTCCCGAACAGAAGCAAATTACATTGGCCGGAAATACCCTCCATGCAATGTATAGGGATCACAGGCCTGGCCTGGCTAACCACAAGTTGATGTACTGCACTAGCCTGGCGATTGAGAGGAGAAACTCGGAAAATTACAATGGACATTGATCTGTCCGTTCTGCTTGAGGAATTTTAATCCAATGCTGAGCGGGGTTCACTTCATATTGCACTTAATTGGGTGTTAATCCGGTGCCGCTCCGGATCTGCTCCGGAGCGAAACCACCTCCAGGGGTGGTTTGATTTAACCCGGATTAACTTAATCCGGGTTAACATAACCCGAGTTAAATGATTGTCACTTGATTTTGCATTTTAATCGGGTGATGATCCTGAGCTGATCTGCTGATGCGGTACTGAGATGGAGACAGATGTCAAACATATGAAGGGTGTTTAATACGCAGACGTCGTAGTTCGCCAAATGCAAGTTTGCTTTTACGTGTCAGCTTATCGGCTGCCAGTGTACTTGGATTAAAAAGGGAATGTATGCATATGCACAAAGGCAGGGAATGTCTTTTTCCACCATGTCAGCAGCATAGCTAAACATCAGTCATGCCCTGAGACTATTAACGAAAGAAGTGAAATCTAAATAACCTAAAATATGATAGATACACCAAGGGCGTAGGCTGGTTTGGGCATGGGGAGGTGGAACAGGGAGGTGCATATCTGAGGGAGGTGGAACTAACGTTGAGAAAATCAGGCGTTGAAAGCAATTAAAAGGTGGTGCAAATTTCTTTTTTTGCTATTAGGGTGGAACTCCTATGGCTCGGGGGGGGGGGGGGTGCACGTACACCCAGTGCACCCCCAGCCTACGCCCTTGTACACCAAACAGTAACTGCAAGATGATTTTCTGTGTAAACCTTTAACTAATTAAAATGAGTCTATTTTAGCGTTCACTGTATTGCCCCAGCTCTTCATGAGTGATTATCTGGCGATTCAATGAATATACCTTTGCATGTCATCGAATGCGTTTTTTGTCATTGTTGTAAATAAAATGACACGAATCATATATGATGAACACTTAAATGCTATTCGGATCAAATTATCTAAGAATATCAGTATCTGTGATGCTTTAATTGAATTCAAAATGTAACAATTACTAGTATTATATTTCCAATTGAATTTTTATCTCCTATATACTGTGCTAAAAAAAATAAATGGTTTTCTCCTCTATACACCAAAATATTTACATAATGTTTCGTTCAGGAATACAGAACTGTCCTTGCTTTAAGTGTTTAATCTGAGTTCTTCATGCATTGCATTTTCCTTCAGAACGGAACATTGACATTGCAGTAGGGTATATTTCAATGTCTGGGTTTGGGACATGAATTAAGAGGGATGGCAGGTATTAGCTTTATGCCGTGAGGGCACTGCTCTCCATTTCTAATTCAACACCCATTTATGCTAAAGTGCCACCAACATGGCACCGAGGCGAGGCATCGTACTATGGTGATTCTCGATCGGCAAAAAGTAGAAAAGTAGAACAACGAAATAGAACCTATAACGCAATAGTGCCATGCCATATTCTTCTTCCGTTAGAATACACCGATCTGTCGTCTACCGATTTCCTAGCCCGTGTATGGGTGTTGTGAAGTGGGTTGGTCGTCAGCGAATCGTGAGACAGTTACATCAAGTTCCATAATGGACTTTGTTGCCGTAAGGTTTGGTAGCAAGTTCAATACTGGGATTTATTATTCCTTGACTTACGCGCAAGCTTAAAGACAGCACTTGATTAGTCAGTGATTATACACGTACAGTATGGGGAGGATTCTTGAAATTTTATAAATACTTGAACAAAGGGATCTCATTTGCTTTTTTTTCATGTGGACTAGCAGTTGACCATAAGGTTGTAAGCATATTTTCGACGGGTCCATTTTAGTATTGTCTTACTGTTAATCTTAACACGCCCAGAATTTTTACCTCTATGGACTTCATGTGTATTATTTGGTGCAGATCTGCAACTTCGGCACATAATTTAAGTACGTGATAGTTCTGATCACTGTGAGCATTGTCAGTCATTATTAGTGGTCAACACATTATTGACTGACTCTACTTATACGTCTTCACTATTTGTTTGTTTGCGTATTTTTGTTTACATTCACGATGCATATTCTCAAACCTCACCTAAATAAACCATACTCGCAAAGAGGTTTTCTTATAGGGAAAATGTGCATATTCGTGGCATTTGCAGATGGTCTAAGAGTTTCTATTAATAAACTTTAGTCACTAACCATGCATTTCGAACAGTTCTCTACTTCTAACAGTACGCTTAGGGTCATTTTCAACAGAAGTCTTCTAGGTTATGAGGAAGACGTCCATCCTGCTCTTTCCCCATGAGATCTCGTTCAAGTGATCATTTGTTTATGTCCAAATTCGTGTTTGTTGCCCATCCAAATTTTCGACTTAACGCTTTAGGGTAATCTATCACCATTCCCCTTTTTCATATTTTTAGACCGGGTTATTTTCTGCCTACGTATGGTTCTCCGCACATTTTGCGAGTCTGCTAATTATATTCAGCACTTTCGTTGAAGTTACCAAATTAATTAGAAAAGAGAAGAGAATCTAATAGCAGGTGTGTTATAGTGCGCAACAGGTGGAAGAACAAAATTAAAAGTAAATGACATGATTGGGGGTAGTCCTCAACTTGGGATAAAACTATTCTGGAATCAAATAAACTGTGTAAGGATTCTACTGTGAAAATTTTGCAGTCAAAAGTTGACTAATTTATTAAATATTACTTCCAGTAGTATACCTTGAAACAGACAAATCTGTTGTGTAGCTTTCTATGGGATCTATTTCTATGGGGGCTCGAGAGAAACTAAATGCTAGAATGTTCATGCTTGATTCTCCTTAACAAAAAAATTCAAGATAAATCCTTCCAGCCAGGAGAGACACTCCAGCTGGTGTATCCATTGGTATATTTTTCAACCTGTTTGGTTCGAGAGGATTTTTTTTTTATTCTCACAATCATGTCACTGCCCTTTAAGGTATTAGGATGTCTATTGGTGCCTATACAATTTTGAAGTGCAAAATTCTCAGCGGTGTAAGTTACGTCTGACTTAAATATCCAGCGGTGAGGTACTGCACTACCCCAGCACTAAGCAACTATAGAAGTACACATCGAATATCGTCTTATAATGATTTTACTAGAATCATCTCCTCTTTTCGGAGTTGACTGTTCAATCATAGATACGGTTCCATCCATTCCCTGACAGGGAAAAGTCGTTTTTTTTTTTTTTTTAGCGGGGGGGGGGGTTGGATTTTTAAATGGATTAAACGTCTTCCATGCCTAATCTTTAAAGGCAGTGGATCTCATTTGCAAACATCCCCGCAGACCAGTGAAAGATAACCCATGCCCTTAAGCTATTGATGAAGGGCATGTCTGTGAAATTTGGGGGTCAGTTATTTCCTAGAATTTGAACAATGCGAAAGAAAA
>JZLH01S0236206.1:29253-42651 GCA_001188425.1 Eucidaris tribuloides | reverse complement strand
ACATACATACAAACACATATTCACTATAACATAAGCCTATACATTAATACGGCGATTTGTTAATACATTTAACACAAAAATAAGCAAAAAAAAAAAAAACCCTTGACCAGGGGTACCCCTATCCCCGCCCCTATCGCACGTTTAGCGTTCTCAGCGCTAAATCCACCATCTCAAAATGCAATTTCGGCTGAGCGACTGGGTGCCCCCCCCCCCAATGAGCTGACCCACGGTACGCCACTGTCAATAGCTGTTTAGTGTACGTTCTATGGTAGGAATTTTTTTCTCGCAAGAAAAAATTCAAATCAGCGTCTAACGGTCACTATAATTTCACTAAAACTGAGTTTCTAGGTCCTAAATTTTGCTTAAGGTTCTCAGATGGCATTTTCTTCTAAATGCCATTGTATTTACACAATGTTAATTTTCAGGCATGCAAAAGAGATCCACTGCCTTTAATTCAATGTTGGCAAAGTTAAATGCTTTTCTGATCAATGATATCAAGTCAAAACAATTCCTCTGAGACTGAATAAGCGGGACGAAAAACTCTACTAAGAATAAATGTTGATATATTTCAAGATCATTCGGGTCTTGACTCCCGAGACTTTTTGGGGAAAATACGGACTTCTCTCAATTCAGATATTTCCCTTTAAAGGCAAGGTTCACCCTGACGTCAAGTTCATTTTAATAAAGGCAGGACAATGAGAGAAACATATTAACGAAGGTTTGACGACAATCTATCAAAGAATAACGGAGTAATGAAATTTTAAAGTTTTCAATTTGTGGCGTCACATGCGAGCAGCTCCCCATATGTCATGTCATATAAATTCCATAAATTTCCGTTTTCTCAGAAAGTTTACATGATTTTACCTGTGCATTCAATATATTATCAGAAATATTATTTCATACAGGCTTCTATGAAAAAACATGAAATTATCATGAATCATTAAAAAAAATGACAATTTATGGAATTTATATTACATGACATATGGGGAGCTGCTCGCATATGACGTCACAAAATTAAAATTTTCAAACTTCATAACTCTGTTATTCTGTGGTGGATTTTCGCCAAACTTTCATTAATATGTTTCTCTCATTCTTCTGCTTTTATTGAAACCAACTTGATGTCAGGGTGAACCTTGCCTTTAATTGCTACATACAGATTGTCTTGCAGCCTGTATTTTTATGGTCGATGGAGTTTCTCCCTCTTCACCACCTCCTCAACCTTTCTTCTGACTGCGGGTATCTCAGACTTTATTGCCTAGTGGGATAAAGATCAGGTATTTGAATTGTTATCGATACAGTCATTTTAGAGTACTGCGCAAAGTAATTAATAGGCTTCATAAAACAGATGGCCTTCCTCATTATCTTACTTCGTTCGTCTTCCATTCATACGTTAATCATTGACTAATGATCATTCATGTTAAACCAACATCATCAAACTCTTAAAGATCGAGTTCAGGATTAGCAACCCCCCTCCAAAAAAAAAAAGCCAAAATGAATTAAATCAGCTGAAATCATTCACGATGTGAATACTAGTATAAATAAACACCTCTCGTGGAACCTTTGGGTAAGATACGTAGTTCTGGTGAAAATCTGGACATCTAAACTTCAAAACTTGCAAAGTGACGTGCCGGTGCACGGGCCGTTCTGTGAGTTCCAAATTTGTCCGATCAACCGCTAGTCGAAGGTCACGCAGAGTTCAGCTTGACCATGCATATAGCGTACGTAGCCAACCACTGTACCGCTGCAGGGATCAGCTGTACACATAACCGTGTTCCGCAATTTGAGCAAATTTAACCCGTTGGCTACGGGAACCGGATGTGCCCTGTGTTAACTCTATGGGATTTTCGGAATCTCGGAGGTAACGGGTTAAACTAGCGGAAATAGCAATATTCTGGTAGCATATCAATATTATTTTTTCTCATAAAACAACAAATTCATGACGTATGGATCTCAAACTATCAACACACCATTTGTAAGTGCTTAACTACACACTAAGAAAAATAGGTTCAACTTTGCACCTTTAAACGTGCAGACCAATGTCACACTGATAGCATCTTTCAGAAAGGTGCAAGGTCCTTTCTGAAAGGTGCAAAGTTGCACCTGAAAGGTGCAGGATTGCACCATAGAAAATTTTTAAAAAGTATTCTTCTTTTTCTTTCAAACTGTTTTTGTGTGTTTGCGAACCACAATTTACGTTTATTTGAGTGCTATTTAAATTATTTACATTTTAATGCATAATGCAATTTATTATCATTTACAGATATTTAAAAACTCGTACGCATATTATGACCCTGCCGGGGCTCGAACCTGCCACCTTGCGCACGTGAGGCGGACGCTCTACCCACATTGCCAACACGCTGGCTGTGAAGGTGTCTATTTTCACATAATTATACAGGGAGGCCCAGGAAAAATGCTACACCTGCGATCGCTAATTTCTTCAACATCATCTGCAATATGTCATTGGTTTTTGTTTCAGCGATTAGAACATTCTTTTTTCAACAATATCATATCAACGGGATCATTGATTTTGAATAATTCTTTTGGGTCCTTCGGACATTTTTCCGAGGCAATGTCGTTTTTCGTTCGTTTGTCGTTCCAAATTTACAATTTTTCATCAGCGGCGGTCATCCGAACACCGAGATGTTCTCACGTCTCAGCATGCCATACCAGACAAACCGCGATGACAATGGAGATGTAGCTCACACCGTCTTCTATATGAAAGCGAGGGCATTCCCGCCCTTTGTCTCGGCGGAGCTTAGTCGATGGCACACCGTGACGTGGAATATTTCGGTGTTCTGATGATCGCTGGAGGTTAAAAATAGCAAATTTAGGAAATTGCATTGCCTCAGAAAAATAGCCTTAAGATCCAAACACCTCATTCAAAATTAATGATCATGGTATCATTTTGTTGGAAAAAAAATGCTCTAACCCATGAAATAATCACCAATGACATTTTGTGAATGACTTTGAAGAAATTAACGATCGCATGTGTAGCATTCTTTTTGGGCCACGTTGTATAGTGTTGAAGCCGAAAGTGCATTATTTTCATCCTTTTAAGGTGCAAACTTTGGACCTATAGGCAGTTTTCGTAATGTATTCAAATTTCATGCATACCTTTTAAACAAAGGTTGTTCTTGACAACCTGAAAGCTTGTCTGAGCTTGTCCGACATAGAAAGTAGCATAATGTATGCAAGTTGCATTTTCAGTATTGAAATTGTATTCATAGAAACAGATGAAAGAAATAGCTCATCACCAGGCTTCGGAAGAGAGAACATCCATAAATTTGAATACATTAAGAAAGTGGTCTATTGGAGGCAAAATGTACACCTAAAAGGTGCAAACTTGCAAACATGATGGATTGGGGCGAGCGCTCAGCCGTGAAAAGGTGCAGATTTGCTCAAATACCGCGGCAGAAATTGCTCTGCACCTATTTCCGCAAAGTTGCACCTTGTACACGTTTATTTTTTTAGTGTGTACCATTTGGTAATGATAATGATAGGAAATTATAGATCTGCAAATCCCGAACTCAATCCGTAAAGACATAGGGTAACATTGTGGAGCTTCATTAAGAAAAAATCCCCAAACTGTGACATCTGAGCTACATAGTAGTGATTAAACGGATAAATAATCACCATAAAACCAAAAAGTTTGGAAAGTTATGCTGCCACTGGTACGATATGTATGAACGAACTGCGGTGGAGTACAAAATAGACTACATCTGCAAACAGTAAATCCATGGGAATAAATGGGCACGGTGAATCCGGTCAAGCTGAGTACTCGTAGATTTTCACTGTTTTGAAGCACTAAATAATCACTTTGAAATACATTTTTTTTCAGAGCTTCGTTTTTAGTTCCTATCACATACACTTACATCAGGATAAAGTAGCTCACATTTTTTTTTAAACTGTGGTCAATGTTAGCCTGTGGCTTTAACATTTCGTGTGTGTGTGTTTGTGGGGGGGGGGGTCTGTTAAGTCAATGAAATATAATGAGTGGTTCTTTTTTGTCAACGATTGCCGACGGTTTAAGAGTTAACATTATTTATTAACCCCGTGGGCTTGCTGCTATGCGATATTAATATTCACTGAGAGACAACGAAATTTGCACTTGGTTGACCATGAAAGGAATATAAACCCATAAAATTATGTGTGTGTGTTTTTTTGCATTAAAAGTCTATGCACTTAACACAGTGTTTATTTACGTTTCACTTGTACTGATCAAACTGTGTGGTTTATAAAGCAGAGACACCATGAGAAATTAACTCTTTATCGTTGATTTAATGTGTGACTGCAAAGTGTGTGATAATTTCTGGGCTTTTGTGCAAAAGGGGTGGTGCAGGCGGGGGGGCCTAAGGTGGTGGCCGCCCTCCTGCAATATTCAAAATACCGAAAATCATGCGTTTTTCGCAGTGCATGAAATTTGGGGGTTTTGACATTGTCTCCCCCGAGAGTTGATGTCCTCCTCGAGATTTTACAACTTGGAATAGGAAAAGGGCAATGAAGAAAGGAAGTGTACAATTAACACAAAACATGAAAATAGCAGATATGAACTAAAAGTGTCCTCCTCTGCCTGTAAAAAGTGTGGGAAATGACCAAACTTTTCCACCACCCCCACCCACCCACCCCTCCCCCTCCCTCCCCGCCCATCCCGGCAACCGCCTGCTACAAATAAAGAAAGAAACCGCACAGTTTCACGCGAAGACATAGTTATAAAAGAGAGGTTTTGATCTCTGGCCACTTTGAAGTAGAGGGGCACTAAAAGTGCCCTGTCTTCTCGTTACAGAATCCGAAATAATTCTGGTTGATAAAGAGGTCATGAAACCACAAAGTGCAATTTGGTAGACGAGTATAAAGTATTCGTGGACGTTATATGCAAATTTCAATGGAAAACACTTCCTTCCCTCTCCTCTCCTATATATGGTCCAAAATCGAAACACTCCCCGATGATACCCGGGAGTTATTTGCAACCGATCAATGGCCCAATGCCTTTGAATGCCATTCAGATACAGCGAATTAGTATACATGACTCTACGGGAATAAAATTGGAGGCCCACGAGGTCTCTGCCGATTTAGAAAGAATTGCAACTGAGTCTCGCAGATTTCTGGGTTTTAACGCTTTTCGTCTGTAAACTTCGCTTGGGAATAGATTTTAAAATAAAAGTGAGTGGGAGACATCTATCTTGCCGTTCTAGGCATGGCCTTAAGTCGTAACAGTTCCAAAGTAAAATCACCTGCTTTCCGTACCATTTAGATGTGCATTCTTTTTGGAAAGATAGGGAACCATTTGCTCATTCAGATTTCCGAGGCAAGACGGGGTGGAAGCTCGGGGGGGGGGGTGCATCTCACGTGTATTTGGTCCATGCGCGATAAAGGGTGAAGAGACAAGCAGCTTACAGACCCAAGAAAGACCAATGAGAGACCAACCCTTCCCAATGGTTTTCTGATGTTAAAGGCAGGGAATCTCATTCGCATCCTTTCCGCCGCACAGAAAACATTATTTATGTCCTTCGGCTATTTTATGAAGGACATGGGTGTAAAATCTGAAGATCAGTACTTACGTAGAATTTAAAGACTACGCAAAAATGCCGTAGTTCAGTGTATGCTCTATGTTACAAATTTCTGTCTCTAGAAGTCTAAGTCTAACGGTCAATGAACTAGGTTTCCAGTTCCTTTACTTAGTTAAAGGTATTGGCTAACATTTACCACAGTTAAAAAAATCTGAGCCGCATGATTCCCTATGCTACCAGTGTCTTTGATGAGGTCTAAAAATGACGCCCTGAAAAAATTGTATTTCAAAATGATTATTTAGTGCTTTAAAAAAGTGAAAATCGTAAGTTGGCCAGATTCACTTGCCCATTTCCTCCCATAGACTTACTGTGTGTACACGTAGGTTAATAAAACTCGCCCCGAGTTTTATTGTTTATTCATGTATAACTTGCCATTGGCAGTGTAACTTGCCAAACTTTTGTATTCTAGGGTGTTTATTTGTCCATTTGAACACTACTATGTAGCTCAGATATCAAAGTTTGACAATTTTTTAAATTGAAGCTCCACAATGTTCGCCTATCACTTTAAAGGTCCTTAGATGACATTTCTTCTATTACACCAGACCATGTTTTAGGCATGCAACAGAGACGCACTGCCTTTAAAGTCTGAGGTGTGGCACGACATACGAATAGCAAAAAAAAAAAATGGAACAAAAATCGTATTCTTACCGAAATGAATCAAAGGTAATGGTACTACAGACAAGATGCGAAAATTTAGGTCAAATTTATAGAGCATTTTTGGAAATCATATACCATATCACTTCGATATTTACGACATCTAACCAATTACGAAACTTGGGCAGCACTCAAAACGGTACAATCTGTCAAAGTGTAAAGATTCATACAAATCTTCAGCTTTTATAAATCTCTAGAGTGGAAAAGTTAGTGACTTGTCTTCCTAATAAAAACAAGTAGAAGAAGAGTTTTTAATACAGTTGGTTAGTATTTTTGATAGAAAAGGACGAGTTTTGTGACAAATTGTATTCAAATATTTGTCAGGGGCAATCCTGATCTTTAATCACAACGGTTTGAAAGTTTTGTTTCTTTTCTAAAAAGGGTTTTAAGCAAAATACCTTACTGTGCGTTATTTCAGGTAAAGATTGCCATAGAAAGTCTGGAAAGTCTCCACAACATAAAGCCACACGTGTTAAGATTTTAGCGCAAAATTGTATCTTTACACCGCAAACATACCGACAACAAATTTATGTTTACACAATCAAAACCGTTTTTGCATTAATTGTGTTGTGTACACCCTTGGCCATCTAGTTTGGCGCTGTTTGTTGTTTAGCGATGTTTGCAATATTATCCATGCAGTTCGTTTTATATATTGGCTTAGAGTTGAAGCCACCGACTTCTTCCATTTCAGGCACGTACATATGGCCTCGTGCTATCACAGTCACGCTTTGGCGAAAGAGTGTCATCGTTGTGAATTATTCACCGAGCTTAGTAATACATTAAATATAACAGCTGCGTAGTTTACTTGGTATCCGATGTCCGAAAGTTGTAGGCTGTATACCTACATGGGGCGGAGGTATGCCCAGATATGTTGTGCGAGAAGTGTGAAACAATCGATCCTTTGCGATCCCAGAGGAACGGCGAGCTGACGCAGCGAATCGCCCACAAAGAAACAAGGGGATGGCGCGTTTGCCTCGATCTCCGACTCGACGTAGTCCCAAGCTGGGGAAAATGATATCGGTAACAAATATACCCGATGCAAGACAGAAACGGGGGTGATTTTGTTTTCTTTCTCTTTTGCATAAAATCGTGTTAGAATCTCAAAACAGCATTCTTCTGGGAGTGTGGGCAGAAAGAGAATACCGGAAAGAAAGCTACAAGTAATGAATTTAGATTCACCATGATTGGCAAAGATGATTCTTACCCCGTCGTTCTTGACGGCTGACTTTCAAACAGAGTTTACCCTGTAAGGAACATGTCGTTTACGGTATTAATGTCACCTTGGCAAAAAAACAATATAGAGAAATACAATATCATCTGTTAACAACTATCGTCATTTTTATCTTCTAACTTGGGTATGTAGGCTTGCACACACACACACACACACACACACACACACACACACACACACACACACACACACACACACACACACACACACACACACACACACACACACACACACACACACACACACACACACACACACACACACACACACACACACACACACACAAACACACACATACACATATACACATGCCATTGCCAGCCAGGCAAAATAGTTATTCTGTTTCGAAAATGTGTACTTTGGAGTTAAGCATCCGTCCATTCCTCAACTCGTCTAACGTAGATGGTAATGTAGTGGATGATAGGAAATATGCCATGGGTATTCTTCTCAGTCATGAAATGAGATTTCTGTATTTGTCCCATATGTCTGAACAGTAATCAGTATTGGAAATCAAATAAAATATTTCATTTGGCTGATGATCAGTTTACTGAGTAGCCGGTGGTTCATTTTCTTCATGAACCCTTTGAGGATGGCACTTGTACTGAGGCCGAGTACATCACACGCTCTGAAATAGTTCTGCATGACTCAAACTGGAAATTTCATAATAAGTGATAGTAGGGCCTACTATGGTGGACTCTCGTTATAAAGAACACTGATGTAACAAAATCTTCTAATAATGAACACAATTTCTGGTCCAAGCGTTGAATTTTCCTTTGTATTTCAATGTTTTCGAAATAGTGATATAAGAAAATGTTGATATAGCAAAGTGATTTTCCTAGTCCCAATTAAAGCAGTTTGTATGACGAGAGTCTATTGTATATGCCATTTAAGAAAATAGCATGTTAGCTATTAAACTCATGCATTAAGCTTACAGTACATATTAAAATGGAACTATAAGCTCAAAAAGAGTCCCTGACAAGAAGCCCATCGCTGTAGGCCGATGCCTAACCATTATGGTTTCATGCCATGCACATCTCTTACGAAAGCGCCAGATTTTCCCAGACTTTTTTGTCATGGAAAATGAATCTATTTTCCCTGAAGAATATTTATTTCATTAGCAGAAAGGTAACCATGTGTTGAAGACACCGAATTTGCTACGCTAAAACATTAATTTTTAATTATCACACTTTGTTGCGGATTCACATAGACCCACTACGCATATTCAACAGATGGCAAGCTTTTTCTGGATAAGGATTTAGATGAGGGCTAAACCGTAAAAATAATAATAATTGTCCGAACGGAACTTCAAGTTCCTTTCTTTGTCTCTTAAATTCATTGACACAATGTACATCTATAAATGCATGTAATTTCTATACGAAACAGGTTATGTCTCACGACATGCACTTTTTACCACCGTCGCACTTTATTTGACTCGAACAGGGTCTCCGTATAAGGATGACGCTTATAGAAAATTGCTTTAATCTGTTGAAGACGGTAAGTTGTGATCCTCTCACATTCGTGGCTAAAGCTATAACTTCTGTGTTAAACTCGCATTGGACCCAATGCTTCCTGACTTCAATTCGGTGGGCATGAAAATGAGGATTACTGCATTCACAGGAATGTTATCTTTTGCGCAATCCCTTTTATCGAAATTGGTAGTGCCGGCACGTAATACTTGTAATAGCAGCCAACAGGTGTGCCAATAAAGATGTGTGCGAAATTAAGCTTTATGTGGACCGCGAGGGGAGCAAAAATCGAAAATAGAAAACAATCAAATCATATTTCCTTCCATAATGGCACTCGCATCCATACTAGAATAAAAGATGAGTACATACGTCTACAGGATAGGCAGGCCCAAGGGAACAAGATGGCTATGATGAAAAATGTGATAAAACAAAGGACAGAACGGAGACTAACAGAAGGTAAAGAATAGCGAAGTAATGAACCAAAGCGGTGCGCAATTCGCGGCAGAGTAATACAGAGTGATCACAATACCAAGTTATTACAGTGTTGCAAAATTTGATAGCGATGAGACAACCACACAAGCCAGGAAGAAAAGAGTAAAACGGTTTTCAGTACCACTTTCACTTCGAGGTGTTTTCATCCTAAAAATACTCAGAGGGTTAAACATGTAGGTACATCTACCTTAAGCTTGGACGGCTGACAATTATAAATCGCCTCTCATTTAAACCTGACGTCTAGTAGGGTGCGGACAAGACGCGGAATGCATTATTAGTAAATCCGCAACCTATCCGCATATTCTTGGAAGATTGCCTTCACTGTCTTTGTCATTCCTCAACACTTCGCGAAGTTTCCGCACTCTTGGGAGAGGGCAAAGTTTCCTCGTCCAAATTTTGGTCGAGACCAACGTCTGGAAGCAGAAACGACCTTACTGACACCTTCCGACAACTTGTCGGCATTGTCGTGCGAGCATCTTCAGGGCATCCCGCCTTTCTGTAACATTTTCACCTCTTCAGCAAATGCTCTAGAAACTATCCGTGGTGTGGGTAGCTTCGCGGAGGCAAGGACAAGTAACACGGAATAATTCAGAGAAGCGCGGAGCCCGTGCGAATGGTGTGCGAAAGCGCTGCGGACACTTGCGGCAAGATACGGAAGGGTCAACAGGTTCCGCGGCGTTTCGTGCTCTTCCCGATTGATTCTAAGGACACTCTCAGGTATGTCTGGAGTCAATACGCCGAAGTGTGTAGTAATGTCCCTGGAAACGATGACTTTCATCCCTATTTTCCGTCAACAAGATTAAGAAGGGTTGCCGAAGCAAATTATGTCATTTTCGGTATTCTTTCCGCGTCAGAGGCGAAAACAGGGCATCATTTCCTGGGACATTACCACAATGTTTGTGTATGGACTACTGTACAGACATACCTGGGAGTGTCAACCAGTCGGAAAGGGCATAAAATATCGCGGAACCAGCTGACCCTTTCTTGTCTTGACCGGCTTCGCGCATCTGGTTAGGATCTGCATCGGTTCCGTGCTTTTCTTGCCCTTTTGACAAGGCTTTGTGGGTGTTGGTGTGTGTGTCCGTCACTCCTTCAAAGCCTCTGGGCAGCAGATATATCCCATGCGCCTAAAAAAACTAATTAGGCCCTATAATGATCTCTTACAATGATATAAACTGATCGCAATAAAAGTACCCAACAAATTGTATCATCACAACATTTTTGATAATTTTTTTTAACAAAGAGGAAATATATGACTATTAAAGGTATTGGCTAACATTTACCACAGTTAAAAAAAAATCTGAGCTACATGATTCCCCATGCTACCATTGTCTTTGATAAGGTCTAAAAATGACGCCCTGAAAAAAATTGCATTTCAAAATGATTATTTAGTGCTTTAAAAAAGTGAAAATCGTAATTTGATCGGATTCACCTGCCCATTTTCTCCCATAGACTTACTGTGTGTACACCTACGCTATTTAAACTCGCCCCGAGTTTTAATTGTTTATTCATACATAACTTGCCATTGGCAGTGTAACTTTCCAAACTTTTTTTATTCTAGGGTGTTTATTTGTCCATATGGACACTACTATGTAGTTCAGATATCAAAATTTGACAATTTTTTTTTTTAAATTGAAGCTCCACAATGTTAGCCTATCACTTTAACATTTCACAGCAAGAAAACTTAAACTGTACATTTGATCGTGGGAGCACCGTGTTCTAAATTGAGGACTACTTCCAATCTTGCCATTTCTCTTTGAGTGTAAAAAATAATAAAAACAAAATCCCAACTTTTAGGGAAGAAAATACGTCAGGAAGAGTCATCGGTTGCACGAAGCCCAGGAGAATGGTAACAGTTACGTGTGTGGAGTAAATAGTATGTTTGCTCTTGCTACAACGAAACATGAAATCACCGCCAGCATTTATCGAGTGCAAATGAGATTTAAAGAGGACATTGATCAAAGGTAAAATTGGGCCGGAGGATTTAATGGCAACCGTGGAGTATTATTTTCTTATAATTTCAAAGATGGAATTTGCTCCATTTGGACGATTCCTTACCAATGATGATGATGGTGAACAACAGTGTATCCATGTCAACTGTCCTCCATAAGACCTTCCAAAGTCGGCCATCAATGATAATAGATCGACGCGACTTCCTTTTTTGACACGACAGTGTCAACAATTACACAAAAAGCAAGATTAAGGTACCGCCTACTCCTCTAAGGGGAAGGTGTATCGTGGTGAAATTCGAACACATTCGCCCTACATTTAGGTTAATATAGTTGACCGTATGTCGTTTTGTTTCTTTCGACACGAGTCTTGTTTAAAAGTGAGACATACGGAAAAAAGGAGTTCTGCAAATGACGTAGACGTGTTGATATACATGATTGTCGTTATCTTTATGATTTTCATTTGATGAAATACGCATTGGTGTTTTGAGAATGAACATGAAGGTTTGTCCAAAACACCTAACCCCAAACCAAAATAGGGAATATTTTCCACCTCGGGTTGAACAAAATCCATAGGCGGCGTAGAGATTACGATCAACCTAGATACATGTGAACGCTAAATTCCCAACATATGGAATTGCCGAAGACCTGAGCTTTCTGTGTTATTAAAATGAATGATGGTGACATGGGGAATATCGGTTAAGGCATTGTAATTGTAAACAATATAATGATGGAAGTCCGATGGATGGGGTACGGTTGGGAATTGGCGTACATCGGGTGGAGAAGTAAAAACAAGCTATGAATTTCTCGTACTTATCAGTTGTGTATCGGGCACAAAATGACATTAGATGACATTATAGGTGAAGGAAAATAGGTCTAAAGTATTAAATGTCAATAACACATGATCAAAGACGTAGACCTCGAGAGAATGGTAGAATCAAGGTAGAATATAATCCCATTTAGCAATGAATGTTGTTAGTTTACAGGCATAGACCCTTTCCAGGCAAAACAGAGTCTGGACAATCAACGCTGTAAACCATAACCCTGTACTATTAAAAACGAGAGCCCCCCGGGGGGGGGGGGCGACGACGCTCACCTGAGGTCTCGCAAACTCTCTATGGTACCCACAGAAAAAAAACATCAGTTACACATACATGTATAATGTAGTTTTGGCCCCTGGAGCCTGCAGATATCTAGGCACCAACAGAGCCAAATAAACCAGTTGAAAAACTTTACATCCCCTTGCCATATAGCTGATTTTGTCAAGTTAGATTTAATTCTAACATGTTTTTATAAAAAATAAGTTGCACCCTAGTATCTTAACATTTGACCTTTCACCTACTTATACGACCTTGACCTCAATTGAACTTTGTGGTCACTATACATGTAGGGCATCTACCATCCTAGTCACAAATGGGTCGATACTAATCAAACTTGCAGGTATATTCTATCATTTGACTTCATTTGACCTTTGACCTACATATGTGACCTTTGACCCCATAATAACATTGAGGTCCCTGTTATGCATCTACCACCCAAGTTTGGTTACAAATGGGCTTGTGGTTAGAAAGTTACCTAGTTTGGGCCCTTATGGGCCCTGCCCCCCTGGTCCCCCAGAGGGACCTGGTGTACCATTCTAGGAACCCTCTATCCCCTCCCCCTGAGGATCATTCCCAACAAGTTTGGTCTAAATCCATTGATGTGAATGTGAATTATTCCCATAAGGCCCTATCCCCAAACTTTTGCCCCCCTTAGGGGCCAAACGGGGCCATCCTGGGCATTGTCATGAGGAACATTAATTTAGCACATATAGAAGTATCTATACACAACGTGGCTTAACTAAACTATTTCTGGATCTCGAGAAGATGTTTGAAAACTACCTACTTTTGGCCCTTTAGGGCCCTGCCCCTGGGCCCCCAGGGGGGCCAGGTGTACCACTTGAGGACCCTTGAATCCCCACCCCCTAGGGATCATTCCTGACAAGTTTGGGCCAAATCCAATCATGCATTTTGAAGAAGAAGCTGAAAATGTGTAAAAGT
>JZLH01S0236205.1:84504-98187 GCA_001188425.1 Eucidaris tribuloides | reverse complement strand
ATTGCAGTGTAAAACAATCATTAAGTGCTTTAAAAAAGTGAAAAAGCATTGAGGGACTATTCCAGCTTTTCTCCATAGACTGCTGTGTTGCAGAATTTCCTATCGCCCGATATAAAATTAATGTGCCAATTTGTATCTGCACATATTGTACTAGTGACAGCATAACTGTCCAAACTTTTGTGTTCTAGGGTGTTTATTTGTCCATTCAAACACTGTCAGATATGTCAGATAGCAAAGTTCGACAATTTTTTAAACGGGTCTTCCACAGTGTTATAAAGTGTCTTTAAATCAATCGCATTAATGTAACTGGGGGATTGATGGTGAAGCGATTTGTAGAGTATTTTGAAGAATTAGTCATTGTTTAATTGAAAACCAGTGAAGGGGCCTAACACATGACGTAACATATATATATGACTGAGGTAGCCAGTCCTAATCTGTGGCCGTACTTCATCTTTTCTCACCTGATTTTGTGATGTACTGCTGTTTTTCAGACGGAGTCAGTGGATGAAGAAATCGGGCAGGTCACCAAACAGCTCTTGAGAAATATCCTAGACATGGTGCCCAACCCTGACGGCAAGAATGAACTACACGTAAGTACAGACTGATCAACATACTCAGTTCACCCAAAGGCTGTGGAATGAGCTTATGTACAGGGGTACTGAGTTGCATTCAACCTGGTACAAGCCCATGTCAAATGAAGAGAAAATCCACCAAAGTGAATTAACCACAAAACTTCGTATTTCTGCATAATCATCAAACATTTGTGAAACAACAAATAACGTAGTACGTTAATTACTGTCTTCACTTTATCATTGGATACATTTACTGTCTTAGCAAACAAATGAGTAGTACTTTTTCATGTGAGGTCACAACTCTATCTTGAATGTTTTACTTGTTTTTTGAAGCGAGACAGAATCTTGCTATTGCCTTGTTTTTAATCAGTTATTGCCCCAATCCTCAAAAAAGGAAAAAGCATGTTAGATGATGAAGTGATATCATGTCAGTTGAAACAACCTCAAATGGTTTAAACCACTGAGACTGTTTTTAGAATACACTACCTCCTCTGACTGGTAGCCATTTCTCACCTACTTCACAGACACGCTCCATCACCTGCCTGATGGAGATGCTGCGACTGATGAAGGATCACCACTACGCCCAGCTCATGAATGCCTGCCTCAACAGGGCCGAGTTCCTGAACAACATCCTACAGCTGTTCCATGACTGTGTGACCAAGGACATCTATTCCAGGGACTGGGTGGCCATGAGGATGGTCACCAACAGGTAGGGATTACTGTGTGGTGTTGGTGGTGGTGGTTGTGGCTGTAGTGGTTGTAGTGATGGTGTTGATGGTAGTGGAGGTGGTAGATGTGGTGTTGGTGGTTGAGCAACATCCTACAGTTGTTCTGTGACTGTGTAACCAAAGACATCTACTCCAAGGACTCGGTGGCGATGAGAATAGTCACCAACAGGTGAGGGACATCGGTCAAAACTCTGTCTAGTTGTGGGTGATGGTGGTGATTGTATGTGGTGTTGGTGGTGTTTGATGGTAGTGGAGGTGGTAGGTGGGGCATTGGTGGTTTAGAAACATCCTGCAGCTGTTCCATGACTGTGTCACCAAGGACATCTACTCCAAAGACTGGGTGGCTGTGAGGATGGTCACCAACAGGTGAGGGACATCAGTCAAAACTCTGTCTGGTTGTGGGTGACGGTAGTGGTTGATGGTGTGTTTGCTAGTGGGAAGTGGTTAGGTGTGTGTTTGGTGGTTGAGCAACATTCTAGCAGCTGTTCCATAGATCATGTGTCACTAAAAGACATATTGTCTCAGGGACTGCGGTGCGCGATGAGGGAATTGCGTCACTCAACAGTGTGAGGGACATCGCGTCCAAAACTTCTGTTCTAGTTGTGGTGATTGGTAGTGGTGTGTAGTGGTGTTTGCATGGTGTTTGATGGTAGTGGAAGGTGCGTAGGTGTGGCGTTGTCGTGGTTGAACAACTATCCCGCAGCTGTTCGCAATAACTTTTGTGACCAAAGACATCTAACTCCAGGACTTGTGGTGGCGATGGCACATGGGTCACCAAACGAGGTGAGGGACATCCGGTCAAAACTCTTCAGTTTGTGGTGACGGTAGTGGTTGTACGGTGGTGTTTGCTAGTGAGGGGTAGGTGTGGTTGGTGGTTGGCAACATTCTACAGCTTGTCCCATGACTGTGTCATTTTTTCTAAAGACATCTGCTCCAAGGACTGGGTGGCGATGAGGAGGTCAGCCAACAGGTGAGGCGACGATCGGTCATAAATCTCTGTCTATGTGGGTGATGGTAGTGCGTTGTATGGTGTGGTTGGTGGTGATTTGATTGGTAGTGGAGGTGCGGTACGGTGTGGCGTTGTGGTTTGAACATTCATTCTCAGCTGTTCCATGACTGTGTGACCAAGGACATTTACTCCAAGGACTGGGTGGCCATGAGAATGGTCACCAACAGATAGGGATAACTCTTTGGTGTTGTGGTTGGTGGTAGAGGTTGTAGTGATGGTGTTGATGGTAGTAGAGGTGGTAGGTGTGACGTTTGTGGTTGAGCAACATCCTGTAGCTGTTGCATGACTGTGTGACCAAGGACATCTACTCTAAGGACTGGTTGGCTATGAAGATGGTTACCAACAAGTGGGGATAACTCTTTGGTGTTGTAGTGATGATGTTGATGGTAATGGAGATGGTAGGTGTGGTGGTGGTGGTTGGGTAAGTAATGGTGGTATGAACAGGTTTGACACTAAAGATAACTCATCTTCTATCTGATGGTAGTGATGATGATAAAGGTGGTAGAAGTGGTAGGTGTGCTTGGTGGTGGTAGCATTAATAGTGGTAGTGGTAGTGGTGGTGGTGGTGGTAAGGACATCTATTCCAAGGACTGGGTGGCCATGAAGATGGTCACCAACAGTTGGAGACCTCTTGTTAAAATTCTTTGGTGTTGTGGGGTGATGGTGATAGGAGTAGTTGTTGTGTTGATTGCAGTGGTGGTGGTGGCGATTGTGGAAGTTAAGATAGTGGTTGTGGTGGTAGTAATGGTTGTGGAGGTGGTGGTTGTGGTGGTGGTAGAGGTGGTGGTTAAAAATAGTAGGTGTGTTAGTGGTAGTAGTGGTGGTGGTGGTAGAAGTGGTAGGTGTGTCAGTGATAGGGCTAGTGGTTGTACTAGTAGTAGTGGTGGTGGGGGTGGAGTTAATGTTGGTATTGGTGATTGTGTGTTAGAGAGGTGATTCTAGCTGTTTTTTGAGTGGTATTGTTGGTTGTGGTGGTGAGGGTGGCAGTGATGGTTGTGGTTGTAGTATGGTGCATGATAATGTTGTTCTGCATGTGAAAACCAAAACTCAATCGGCGTGTTTCTACAGAACCCAAAACTCCGGGTCTATCCGATTCTTTCCGATAGAAGGGCCTGTAGAAACAGACCAGTATCGGATTTTTCAGAATACAATAGCCACAAAAAATCTGATTATCGTACCCGTCTCCTGAGGTAGTTCTTTCCGGGTTAGTTCCCCGTTTCTGCGCTGTGGAAACATGCCGGGTTCAATGATCCGATACAGCTGATCTGAGGTCGTGGTATGTTGCCTTCGCCAGGGTTGTGGTACTTCATCTGACAGTGCCAAACTAGACTGCAAAACACTATCCAAAACACAATTGAATGCATCAACCGGCAAATCGAACCAGCCGCCATGACCGATGTTTATTTACCCACAATGCACTAAGCCAACTTTCCAGACATCCGGTCACAACTGCATACAGGCATGGAGTCGGATACTAACCGATTATACGCTTTCTGTGGAAACAACCCGGGTCTGCGTTAGCATGGTATTTAATTCCGGGTTTACAAAATTCCGGGTCTATCGGATTCTCTGTGGAAACATGCTGATTGCATCATAACATACATTTAAAAGTGTTACTTTATGGAATTTATTCTCATTTACTACATTCACATATCATGCATGTAGCAATCATTGTTCATGATGCATTTCTTCCTCGATAACAGGGTGATTCTGTCAGCAATCAAACTGTTCTGTTCTGATCTCAACAATGACGACATGATAAGAGTAAGTCAAGATAGTTCTGTAGTTGTCTTAATTTCTGGGGGGTGGAATATTGTTGACAAATCTGTAAATCTCACACGAGCACATTCTTGCTTGTACATTTCTCAGCTTAATATTGGGTCAACACCTGTTCAGGAAGCAAACATTCTATAATGAGATGCATAAACCAACCCAGGTGCTATTCCACCACGTTCAAATTCTCCTTTGTACATTTCTCAGCTTCACTTTGTCAACACCTGTTCAGGAAAGTTAATGTTTAACCAATGTTTAATGATAGTACAGCTGGTCAGTGGACATTCCAACTTGTTGACAGCTAAATTGTAGATTTCAAATGTTGTACCTAAGAACATGATAATTTACACCTGATGGTATATTTATTTTGAGTCATTTGATAATGATAACAATAGTAGAAGTAAAAGTAGTATTAGTAGTAGTAGGAATAGTAGCAGTAGTAAAAGCTGCATTGACACTACAATGAAATAAATAATAACAATGACAATGATGATGATGATGATGATTATGATGATGATTGATGATTGATTATGATAATTACCTTAATAGTTGTATTAAAAAAGATAATGGATTTCCCTTTTCTAGAATTCATAATAGAGAAGAAACCGACAATCACACAAACTTCTGGTCAAATATGCAGGGTTGTGAGAGTTCAGCTTTTTTCAGCTATTTTTACTTGTGGTCACTCACACCCCTGAATATGTTAAACCTACTCTTTTGAATTTCACAGTAACATCACAGCATTTCATGCTTTCAATTTCATAATCACTGTAATTCTGTTTTAATTCCTCCCACCTATCCCTAGTTGAGGCATAGCTACTTTATACTGGCCGTGGCTTTCATCATCCAACCGGCCCTTCAGCTGGAGACCTTCACCCAAGCCAAGCAGGAGCGACTGATGGAGAAGTACGGGGACATGAGGATTGAGATGACCATGGAAATGATAAGCAAGTGGCAGAGTCTTGGTAAGATACCCATAATAGTAACAATAATAACTTAATATTTATATAGCATATCATAAACAACATAGTTTCTCTATGTGCGTATACAATAGACTAATACAAAACATATACTAGATTATTTAACAAATAAATAGCTTTGAGCATCTTCTTTAAAATATGAATAGTTTCAAGGGATTGACAGAAGTGAAGAGATATTGAGTTTCAGAGAGCAGGAGTTGCAACTTAAAATATGATCACTTGCCTTATGATTGTGTTGTTGCGTTTAATGCATTTGATGCATGCTGTCAGTCATATATATCATTTTTCTCTAGAGGTGACACGTATGATCCGGCGATAATTGATCTTGTAATGATCTCTTTGAAGAGAAAGAGTTAGAGTAGTTTGTTCTAAACAATCACATTGACAGAATAGAACAAACCGTTACAGTTAGGGTTAGGGTCAAGGTTCAATGGTCAACTGGTCCTACTTTTCCTACTTTTTCCTACATTTTGTTAAAAAAAAAACCCTTTGCGATAGGTTTAGTATTTGTTTGAAGTTGAGTAGTCTTTACAGGTTGTTGCTGAGAGTACTGTAACTACCATCATCACCTGTTTATGAAGGAAAATTTGTTTCCACGGATTTCTGCTTTTTTGCTAATTTTAGAAAAAAAAATTTAAATTGGGTAATCCGCATGTTTTGATTTTCTTTTGGTTACTACTCCCTTCTTATAAATATCCTACTTTTCTCCTATTTTTTGGACAATTTCGCTCCTACTTTTCTCCTACCTTTTCAACCAAGCAGAGTTGAAGGCCTGTAATATAGCAACACCGTCAACTATCTACTCCTTCATTTTCTCTCATCTTCTCCATATATTTCAGGGCTAGCCAAGGTCAACTTCAGCAACTTAACCCGTCCATTCCTGGAGGTGACCCTCATACCTCAAGACACCATCCGTCGGGCCAGTATTCCCCTCATCTTTGACATCATGTGCTGTGAGATGCAGGATCAGGGCACGTTCATGAAGGTAGGGAAAGTTGTCTTTCCACGCTTAAAGGCATCAAACGATTATGTTCCTAGTTTAAACAATCTAAGCTACATGATTCTCCATGCTAACAGTGTCTCTAAGGTCTAAAAATGAA
This sequence comes from Eucidaris tribuloides, assembly GCA_001188425.1. Lineage (NCBI taxonomy): Eukaryota > Metazoa > Echinodermata > Echinoidea > Cidaroida > Cidaridae > Eucidaris > Eucidaris tribuloides. The sequence continues at coordinate 92,025 of JZLH01S0236205.1, read as the reverse complement.
TCCTTGAAAGAATTGTAGTTCAAAATGATTAGTATGCAGACTATGCACTTTTAAAAAGTGAAAATCATTGTGGTAAAACTACTGTACAATCAAGTAAACTATGCTGTAAACAATTTATGGTCAGATGTTTACCCATTTTAAAAGAACTACCATCAGTATGCCCTGTGACAGGCAAATTTTTTGTGTAGCTTTCTATGGGATTAATTTTTCTCAGGGCATTAGAGTAATTCAGTACTGGTATGTTCATGCTTGATTCTGTTTAATTAGATCAATTCAAGACAAATCCTTCCAGCCAAGAGATACACTCCAGCTGGTGTATGGACTGGTATATCTTTCAACCAGTTTGGTTCTAGAGGCATTTTTTATTTCTCTCAATCATGTCGATGCCCTTTAAACAGTTCACTTGATTTTGGTATCGTTGTGTCCTAGCTTAACCCGTTGAAGACGAGTGACGAGATATCTCGTCACGAGGTCTATGGGAAATGCGTGTTAAAGCGAAATCAAATCGTCTCCAACGGGTTAATGACTACTTCCAATCTTGCCATTTCCCTTTGATAACTTTTTTAGTCTGTGGCTCGAGAAAGTCCACAGGAGTGAATCGAAGCTAGCCAGTCAAATACTGCATTTGGTTAAACTTTTAAAAAAGTTAGTTAGTAATAACCATGATGTATTATTCCTCCTCACAGCTGGAAGATGACTTGATTGACAAGCTGGATAACATGGTTTGCGTGGAGAACAAGGGAGACGAACAGTACACGCAACTCTTCAATCAGATGTAAGATTATAAGTAGAAAATATTAAGACTGTTTGTTTGTTTATTTGGTTTTATATCAGCATTCAAACAAATACAAATTCAAATTCAGATTCTAAAAAAATGCAAACAATGAAGCCAATGTAGCCAATGTTACCAATGAGGATGTCCAATTTAGTTCATGTGTGAGTGCATTATTATCGCCTATACGTATGATTTGCAAGGAGCCAGGTCGACATGTACGTCACAGTATGAATGTCATCGTACAGCCCATCACCTTTGAATCACGATAACACAGTTGTAAAAAATAGAACTAGTACACTGATTATCTAGTCAGTGAAAACACAAGATTGTAGACCCATTTTCTATAATAGTTAAATATAATGCATTTTGTTGTGGTTGTGCATTAGTGTAATCTGGCAATACTTTGGTATTCAATATGGTGTTAATGCACTCAGCATACAGCTTCATGCATGAGCATCACTTCAAAAAGCACTGGATCACACTAATGCTCTCTCAACCATGCATTAACCCAAGGGAGACTAAGTTCGAGTTAACTCTTGGTAGGGTCTGTGGAAAATGTGTTATAGTGAAATCAAATCGTCTCCCATGGGTTAATTAAACATTAATTATAGTGTCCTTTATTTATACCTTAACTTTTCATGGTATTCTAAAAGTCATTATTTCATCCAAGATTGGTTTGAGGGATGCATGCAATGAACAATATGATGTTGCCATTTTGCAATGATTATAATTTTTTTTTAAAGTAATAACTTATCATTATTTAGCCAATTTTTCTAAAAGTTCACAGCTGTGCCCCGCTGAGTTTACTCCTTGTAGTCAAAGGATGGTGCTATCAGTGTAAAATTCCCCTCTAAATAACCAGGCCAAATAGCTGTGAGATTTTCCTATCAAGTAAATGTTCTGTCCATCTCGTTTGCCATTCAGCTTATCACAGAAAACTCGCCGGGCAGGTGTGGAAAGAGAGGGTGACCAGTTTGTGGAGAAAGTGACAAGACTGCTAGAAAGACTGATAGACTACAGGAATGTGTGCAGTGGGACTGTGGAAAATCGCTACCTCAGGCTGAGCTGTATTTATCAGCTCATGGTAAGAAGTTGTGCTGAATTCTTATACTGAACTGTAATTTTAAAAAGAAAGTTAAAGTGGTTTACAAAAGTACTCACAAATGCATATATCTCTTTCAAAAATTGTGTTAGTATTGTCACAGTTACAAATAAAGGATGATTTCCATCACTTATCAGCAATGCCTTGTATGTATCACACAAATATAGTTGATTAATGTGACATCACCACAAAATGTACCATTACTCTGAAAATTAATGAATTGTGTTTTTTATACAATCTCAAAGAAGAGACTATGAGCTTTAAAATGGTGTATGATTTGACTAGGATGGCAGGAAAAAAAACATTTTAAACCTTGCTCACAAGTTTTTAATGTCCCATATGCCATAATCAGGAAAACAGAGAAAAACAACTGCAAAGATAGAGCTCAATTATGCAAAATGGGCGGTCTTGGTAACTGGAATGTAGCAACTCGGTAAACTTACTCATTTTCCCAAAAGACTGTGACTTGTACGATCATTTTGGGCTGTTTCTTAAACAATATAAGAATTCCCAAGTCTCCACTATTTTGAGGTGTTAAGTTTATTTTTGAACATTTGTACCACAAATAAATATTGATGGATTTATTTTGTGAAATTTATGTATGAAAATTGAATTTTGCATATATTTAGCAATAACTGCAAAATGATAATTGATCTTGAAAAATTGATGGTGCATTTTAGGCTATTAGATAATTACGAGATAGGTAATCTGTGTACCAAAGTTGGTGGCAATAGCACATATGGTTGTCGATTTAATGGCAGGGGGGGTTTGGGGCATTGTTGGCCACCTGAGCTAAAGAATCTCTCCAAATAACCCGACGTTGTCACGTGACTATGCCTAGTAGTAAATATCCAGATTATTTGATGAATTTAACTAAAAGCATTGTCAGCTCTGCCAAAATTCAATTTGCTTTCATTATGCATTTACTTATGTGCTTCTTCTTTCTCAACCTCCCACATCATCGTAGAATTTCTACAAGGACGACGAGAGGCGGAAGGACATCTACATGCGGTACATCTACCGCCTCCACGACCTCCACAACGCCGCCCAGGACTACACGGAGGCGGCCAAGACCCTGATGATGCTGGCCATCACCCTGGACTGGACCGACACCGTCCTCCCCAGCCAGGGACGCAACCCGGAGCAGACTGAGAGGGAGAGGAAGGAGAAGCTGTACGGGGATATCATCAGTCTGGTCAAGAATGGACAGGTGAGGTTGGGGGTTGACAGTGATGTGCTGATTCTCAAACTCCCCCCCCCAATCTCCCATCTCCTAGACCCCTCTCTCCTCTCCCTTCTCTTAGCCTTCCCCTCTCTTGGCCCCTCCCATTTCTCCTCTCCCTCCTCTCTTTCTCCCCTCTCCTAACCCCTTCCCTCTTTCTCCTCTCTCCTAGCCCCACTCCTCTCCCAGACCCTCTCCTCTTTTAGACCCCCAGCCCCCTTCCTCCCCTCTCCTAACCCCCTTCCAAGCCCCTCCTAGCCCCCCAGCCCCTCCCTCCCCCTCCCTCCCCCTCCCTCCCCCTCCTAGCCCCTCCCACCCCACCCACTCCCTTCTCCTAGTCACCTCTCTTCTCTCCACCCCCCCCCTTAACCCTGGCCCCAGCAGCATTTGTTGTTGTTGAAACATTCTCCATGAGAACCAATGATCTGCACCACTGTGTGTGTTGAGGGTTCCAAATAGTTTTACAGTATGAGGCATGGCTTCAAAATGCACTAGCACCCCCCCCCAAAAAAAAGGGTTGAATTTGCTTCCAAGTGCTGCAAATGCATTCATTTTTTTACGTTTGAGGTGTCAGATTAAAGAGAAAAGTAAATTGTTGCTGGATGTTTTTCTTTTTCCAAAAAGGTTATAGTTACTACCCTAAAACTCACTCATATTTTGAACTTGTGTGTGCAAATGACATAATAATCAAGTTACTTTTTTTTAATCAATGAAATACATATGATATTGTTCATGTGATTATCCATGTGTCAAAAAATGATTTCCTGTTTTTGTTTAAGTAATTGAAAATTAACATATTTTAAATAATGAATTGATTCAAATTATATCAAACCGACCCTTTTCCAATTATGAAATATTCTTATTAAATTTTAAGGGGAATGATTTGTTTTCTTCCTCTCGTAGGTCTGGGAGTATGGTATACCTCTGTGCAAGGAGCTGGCAGATCAATACGAGACCAAGCTGTTTGAATACAAGAAGCTCAGTGTTCAATTGGTGAGTCGTCCTTGACTTGTTTGTTTGTTTGTTTATTTGTTTTTGTTTAATCAAGTTGACAACCAATTCACCATGTTGTCAATTCTGTTTGAAAAATATATATTCAGCTGAAAGCATAATTAACACTTCACCCCAGTTATTTTAGATTATTCTGTTCTTAAATATGGTCTTAAAAACAGGTCAGGAAATTGTTGAAAAATATGTTCCAAAAATTAATCATAACTTGCTATTGTAATAGACATATTTTTCAATGTAACATTATTGTGTTGGAAAGTAGGAGCACACAAGTTAATTAATGCTTAATATTTACTAGGTGTATTATCATACTACCATGTACAGTATACAATTGTAAATTTATTGTGCATTGTGCACCTTTGTCTATTGAAAAAAAATGTTTCAAACAAAATGTTCTGTTAAAAAAGACAAAAATGTAAGTTATCTTTTTTTTCCAGGTGACACAAGCACAGTTCTATGAAAACATTAGAAACCAACCGAGACAGCCTCCAACATTCTTCAGAGTACGATTCTTCGGTCACTTCCCTATACTTCGAAAGGTAAGGAAATTCACCTTAAGTTTATGCGCATCAGTTTACCCTGTCATGTCCATCTTTGGAGGACTTGATTATAGCCATTATCAGCTTTGACTTCAATCAGATTTCTCTGATAGATATGTGCCAGGCCCCATGTTAGTTTCAATTAAAGATGCTACTTTTATTGTGGAACTTCAATTTAAAAAATGTCAAACTATGATATCTGATTTGCATAAGTATAGTGTTCTAATGGACGTATAAACATCCCATAATACAAACCTCTGAAAAGTGATAATTGCACTGGCAAGATAAGTTTGAATGGACATCACACAGAAAATATGCATCCAGTGTACTGGAACTGTAATATAGCACTCTCCTGGGGAAATTGGCAAATGCAAAAGTTGGTGCGCATAGATTTGCACTCTTTTAAAGCACTAATCATTTGAAGTACACATTTTTCAGGGCATTATTTTTAGACTGTATCGTAGATGCTTATAGCATGGAGTCCTCTTTATGTGACACAGATTTTTTTTACTGTGATCATTATTAAATTATGCCATTTATCATATAATTGATATCCATAGTAAGTCAATGGATAACCATGCAGTGAACAAACTTACAACCAGTCGTAATCTTTATAATTCAGGACTCAGATGATGCATATATTACACCTACACATGTCAATGCTATAAATACTAAATATGTATATCAGTATTTAAATCAGTTCAACATACAAGTACGCCCAATACCAATTACACAAAATTATGCCCAAATGAAAAAAAAAGGAAAGGGTTAATAGTGTTAACAACTGTTCTGTTTCACAGCATCGGGAGTATATCTACCGTGGCCAGCCATTCGACCAGCCCCAGGCTGTCATCCAGCGGTTCCAGTCGGACTTCCCCAAGGCCAAAGCCTGGACCAAGAACCAGTCCCCCACTGAGGCTGATTACCCCAACAATGAGCAATGTATCTTTTAATCTAAAGTGTGTGTGTGTGTTTGTGTGTGTGTGTGTGTGTGTGTGATTTAAAGAATGCATAATTTTCAAAATGAGAGTGTAGCTTGTATTGTGAAGAAATGATGTGAAAAAAAAATAACTTCATTGTGTGGCGATCCGATATGCTTCGCCTAAGCACTGCCGGCATTACCGGGTGACGAGGTGGCCAGTGTCAATGAGTGTGCTGCTACCACAACCGTTGGCGGTGTCTGTGCACAGGATAAGCCAGCCATTTCCAGGGTTGGTGCCCTTGGAGGTGTAGATCTAGGCCTATATGTCGGCGGGCCAGGATCGTTGTTTGCTCTCTCAGTTTGCTGCATTTCCTGGCTCCTCGCAGACTAGACGGTCCTGTGTTGTGGCTTGCCAGGACTTGAACAAGGGGTTGCGAACCCCCAAGTTAGTCTTTCCATGATGTGTGTGTTATTTTTGTATTAAATTGAAGAAAGATTGTATAAGGTACTGGTGTTCCACTACAACTTGATTTCTCCAAATTACTTCGCACAAATGCCTTCACCTTCAAAATTTGTCACTTTTGTGCCATTTATTCGCCAAAAAAATGAACCTTCTTCTATTGTGATGGAGTGCACGGTTCTGATGTGTCCATGTTTGTACCACTGTACGAAGCTATGTTAATGTTTTACAGTAAAATGTTTGAATCCCAGGTTATTCAGATTTTGATAGGCACACCATCCATTTGAAAGAATTGTCGCTCCTTTCTGAACATGCCTCTCTGTCAGAGGGAGGAGGGTCTCCTCATCTCTCCGGTCCGCGGGGTACAGGATGATTCGGTTACTTGAGCGCTCAACCATACCGAATATCCACACCTTCAATCCTTGTGTATCCCCACGATGATATTTGGTGCATCTTCGGAAGAGACTTTCGTCTATTTCCACTTCTCCCTTGAACTTCTCCGTTCATTCGTAATAGAGGTCATCAACAAATTTCCCGCAGTGATCTCTCGTGAAATTGGCCAGTCTATGGCTGATTGTTTATAATCCATGCTGGATTTAATTGTACACCTGTACAGTGGTACTCCCAGTACCCATTCGTGGATGAATAAAAGTATTTCCCGAACATTGAAGTGTGTGCCTTCAAATACAGAAAATCTGTGATCTTGGAGGCCATTATCGGTGTACAGAATTCTGATGAGATTGTGTAACTATATAGTAACAAAGACTTTTCTTTTGCATTAAATGTTCATATGTTGTATTATAATTGACAAGGAAAGTGGGCCACTTGAGGAGAATAATGATAATAATAAAAAAACATTTATTTTGCGCTTAATACGGGCATTTCTAAGTGCACTGTTTTCTGTCCATGATTTAATATCAGGAATTAAAGTTATATACAAATACAAAAATTATATGAGAAACCTTAAATTAGTTCAAAACAATAGATATACAAATTAATGAAAAATATATTAATAATAAATTAATCTAATAAATAAAGCATGACACTTAGATGTGAAACCATACAAAGCTGTACAACAAATTTGTTTGTCACAGAGAATACTGATCAAGATAATTGCTTGGAACAGAATAAACATCTTACGACAAAATTTTGACAGAAACCATGAACCGTCTCTTTCGTTCTAGAATAGCCGAGGTTTATCCCCAACATGAAGACTGCTTCAAGTCATACTATTCCCCTTTAAGCCTTCCCAAGCATTTTCTTGCTGTGCTGGTTATCTACTTGGCTTCTTGGTCAGGTAAAGCCTTGAGCCACTCAGTAGTCTTGTTCAGGGAAAACATAATTGTTTATTTGGTCTATTTCATTCTAGAATAGCCTAGGTTTATCCCCAACATGAAGACTGCTTCAAGTCATACTATTCCCCTTTAAGCCTTCCTAAGCATTTTCTTGCTGTGCTTGTTATCTTCTTTGGCTTCTTGGTCAGGTAAAGCCTT
>JZLH01S0236205.1:60906-74554 GCA_001188425.1 Eucidaris tribuloides | reverse complement strand
AAGGGAAAACATAATTGTTGCTTCCAATCCAAGGAGAGTGGCATTTGGTCTTATTCTCATCAGGTCATCCAGATAGGTGAATACCTATTTATGCAAACTTATTTGAAAAACTGTAACGTAAATTCTGATTGATACCTTCCATAGTGACGATATGAAATTTGAACATTTCAGATGTTCAATATCTGACTGGGGTGCACAATAGTATTTCTTGGCAGTCTGGGTACTATGCTGCATGAATATGGCTACGTTGTCAGCATCTTTGGTACTTAGTCTTTCTCTCGCCTGTAGAAAGAAAATGTGGTCTCAACTTAAGGTAACACATTCTTGAAGATGGAGCAAGTCAGCCCTTCATGCTCAGAAGGCCAAATATTGATTTTCCATTGGCCCATAGAAACATGTATTGAGTGCAGCAAAAAATTCTCAAAAATTAATCAAATCATAGATTTTTTTTTCTAAATCAAAGGAGATGAGGGAAAATCTTCTGTGCTTTCCAATACAAAAACATGATTTATGATATTTCCAGCTTTAAAAAAATAAGAGCCATGATACAAGACTAACCGTACATTCTCTCTTCTAAATCCTATGTATTGCAACCTACCTAACAGAAAAAACACTAGTTAAGCTGTCCTGAACGGCATCACTGGGTACTTCAAAGGGACTTGGCTGACCATCAAACTGTTGGGGATTGTTGGTACCCTTTCTTAATGTTTCCTGGATGTGACTGTAAACTGGTGGTAGATTGAGGATGTGAATGGTCTTGTCCTTAAGAATCCTCCATAAGGGAGCTGTCCCATGTTTACTGATGAGCCCTAAGCCTCTGCACCAAGCGTTGTAGCAGGACTTCTTTAGATAGGCTCAATAACTTGTTTGAAGCCCTGTAGCTATCAAGGAAAGATTCAATTCAGTTCAATTCAATTTAGGTTTTATTGATAACACACATGCACATAAATCAAATAGAAAGGCCAGAGACTAAAAATGTCTGATTTACAAAAATACATATCAACATATAAATACAACATATCAAATAATAATGGATAATGCATATATTAATTCAAATATTGCACAGTAATAGTTTAAATTATCTTAAAACCAAATGAGTAAATATATATGCCTTGACAATTAAAAGCATAAGTTGTGGAGAACTAAATTTGAATGCGAAGCAATAAGAATCAAAATAAGTGTGAAAGCAAGTCATTGTTATGACCAAGATCGTCATCTGCTTGTGCAGGAAGAAATTGAATCCTGCATTGAAAAAAAGGATGTTGAATTGCTCTCACAAAATGAGATGATTGGAACATTCCTCAATCCATTTTCTTCCAGAATCTCCCGGGCAAAGATTTTGAAAGATCAATACACACATGGCTTTTCATTACCTCTGCAAGCTAAGACCTTGCTAGCATTCTTTGCAAGGTGCAGCATGCCGTTCTCTTCTGTTTTGAAAGCTAGTCCTTTCTTAAGTGCTCCTGCACCTTTTCCATCGAACAGACTTGTTTCCACATAGTCTAGTGTCTCGTAACAAACCCCAGTTTACTGTACAAGGAAATGCAGCCCACAGAAAAATGATGGTATGTTTTCTATGGGTCTCTTCTCTCCATGAAAAAATGTCTTACCATTTTTCCCATATAGTGGACAGGACATCGGCCCTGTACTTTTAAAGTAGCTCATGCTACTTGAGCTGAGTGGCTGCCCTGTCTGACATGGTATTTCTTATTTTTGAGAGGATTTTTGTACCTGCATTGGAAGCAGTCAATGTTGTCTCATCCAGATCCTGCAAGAGTTCTTTGAACGTGCTGAGGGTGTCTTTTGCAGATTTCATGGCTATATCACACAGACCCGGGATGCAATACTGCTGTTCTTCATTGGATATGTGGAATTCCATGACCTTCTTCCCAAACTTTGAAGTCTCATCCGAGTAGAGGAAAGTGTTGGGTTCTTGAGCAATGGATGACGACTACTCTTGCACCATGCAAAGTCGTTGTATGTTCATGTTTTCTATTGTGGATTTTGATTATAATCTGGTACATTTCTCCTGTGTGAGGATTTCAATTACCGAGTTTATAACTGGAGACACTTTGGAAACATCAACATGATTATCTAACAAATCAAAAACGCGCTAATATTTGTGGCATCATTGTTGCATTTATTTTCATAGTCGTAAGTCTCCATCTTACCTGAATTTCCTTGTGCTAGTTTTATCGCTGAGTTCCTTGTTTTCATGTTTCAATTCCACAATGACATCTTTACGTCTAATTACTTCCTCCTCTTCATTTCCTCCTCGGGCAAAAGCCTTACTAGCATTCTTCACAAGGCGAAGTACTCCATTCCCCTCAGTTTTGAATGCAAGTCCTTTCACAAGTGCTCCTGCACCTTTTCCCTCAAGAAGACTGGTTTCTATGGAATCCAAGGTCTTGTCACACACGTGGGCATACTGCCCAAGGGAGTGCAATCCACAGAAGAATGAGGTTATATTCTCTAGAAGCTGCTTCTCTTTATCAAACAGCTCTTCCCAATTTTCCTGTATTGTGGGCAGGACATAAGCCCGGTACTTCTGAAGTAGGTCATGCCACTTGATCTCAGTGGTCACCCTGTCTGACAAGATGTTCCTTATATTTGACAGGATTTTTTTACATGCATTGGAAGCAGTTAATGTCACCTCATCCAGATCCTGTAAGAGCTCTTTGAACGTTCTGAGGGTGTCTTTTGCAGATTTTGTGGGTATGTCACGAAGCCTCAGGACGTAATACTAACTTCTTCGTTGGATATGTGGTATCCCATGACCTTCTCCCGAACTTTGACGTCTCATCTGAGTAGAGCGTGGTGTTGGGTTCTTGAGCGATGGAGGACATCTGCTCTTGCACTACCCAAAGTTGTTGTATGTTCATGTTTTCTATTGTCGATTTTGATGGTAATCTGGTACATTTCTCCTCCGTGAGGATTTCAATTACCACGTTTATAACTGGAGACACTTTGAAAACAGCAACATGATTATCCAACAAATCAAACACACACTTATTGGTGGCATAATTGTAGCACTTAGTTTCATAGTCTCAAGTCTCTATCTTACTTGAATTTCCTTGTGCAAGCTTATTGCTCAGTTCCTTGTTTTCATGTTTCAGTTCCATAATGACATCTTTAACTCTAACTACTTCCTCCTCAAGTTTAACAATCTTCATTTCCTCCTCGGGCAAAAGCCTTACTTACATTCTTCACTAGGCGAAGTGCTCCATTCCCTTTTGAATGCAAGTCCTTTCAGAATTGCTCCTGCACCTTGACCTTCAAACAGACTGGTTTCTACCGTCAAAGAGACTGGTTTCTACTGAATCTAAGGTCTGTCCACACACCTTGGCATACTGCACTAAGGAGTGAAATCTACGAAAGAAAGAGGTTATATTTGCTAGAGGCTGCTTCTCTTCATCGGACAGCTCTTGCCAATTTTCTTGTATTGTGGGCAGTATGCAGTGTTGAATTACTTTTTATTTTTAGGGAGCCATTTTGAAAAAATCACCAGAGCCATTTTTCATTTTACCAGAGCCATTTTCAGTTTTCCAGAGCCATTCTTTTTTTTTCAGGATTCAGGTAATAATCATCATGCTTTTGCATCACAGTTTGCCTTGCTTATTTAATAAAAAAATTCATGTATCCTTGTATCATGTACCAACTATAATCAGGGAGTGAATGTGGGAGTAAGATTGGAAAAAAAAATCTGAAAAAAATCTGAAATAAAAAGTGTGCGTGAAGCGCGAAGTTCCAGTAGGCCGGGGTCCAGCTACAAGTGTATAGGGTTCTAGATGCTCTCTGGTGCAATCTACTGGAAACCATTTCTTTCAATTTAAAATGGTTGGTTTGGGGATATTTATTTACTAAAAAGTGTTGGAAAATGAAAAATGAAAACAAACGTAGTTTCAATGTCTACTTCATTCCGCCATTTTATTCAAAATAATTTCAGATGATTTTATGACCAGAAATACTCCTTCTGAAACTTGAAATTTGAAGTAACAAAGTACTTCATTAAATGGAATATTCAGTAACAGGCAAGTTTAGCCAGACCGCTCGACAAGGCAGTGAACAGGACACCACGTCTGGCAATTCTCTGACCCGACAACTGAGGGGAGTTTTCACTCCACCGTGACTGTATAGGCCTGCTTCCAATCCAGCTGCTCCAAGTTCGTCACTTTTTGACTTAATACCTCTGAAAAATCGGGTTAGAATTTCAGAAAAATAATTTCTTACAGTCCTGTGACACTTTTGTGGTTGAATTTATCACTTTCAAGAGCAGAAATTTACCAACAAAATCGTAACTTAGAGTTTGAAATACGATTTTTACAACACCATTTAACACATGTGGGACTACATGTAAGCATTCACTGAGAAGCTAATTGGCGCGCCATGAATTTGCCGATAATTTTGCTGCTTTTTAGAACTTTAAAAATGTGATTTCAAACATTCTGCTTACCTTCTCTGCTACTTTCAATAATTGTGTATTGAAGCATTTCTGCTATTTTTTAAGTTCTTGCCAGAATTTTCGGCGATCTTCATTTTCTTTTCTAGCTTGATGCAAGATTTCTTTTGCTGAATTAGTTAAGAGTACGCACCGCTTCTAGCGCGCCGAAAGCCCCGACTTTCCGCTAATTTTGCGTCTTTGGACGGGAGCGATTTTCATGTTGGGAGTCGCTCGGTACTGAACAGTTTTTGGCAGTTACGAGAGCGATCTCAGACCAGACGAGAGCGAAATCGCTCGTCGCTCCCGTGTATTTTCAACGCTGGCAGTATGTCAACCCGTTACTTCTGAGGTAGCTCATGCTACTTGACCTCAGTGGCTGCCCTGTCAAAAAAAAAACAGTGTTTTCTTATTTTAGAAAGGATTTGTTAACTGCATTTTTAAGCACATCAATATCCTGCAACAATTCTTTGAAGGTGCTGAGGGTGTCTTTTGGTGACTTTGTTGACTTTGTCAGAAAGCCCTAGGACACAATACCTTTGTTCCTCATCTGATATATGGTATCCCATGACCTTTTTACTGAACTTTGATATCTTGTCTCAGAAGAGTGTGGTGTTGGATTGTTGTGAGACTTTGTAAGTAATTTGTGCCACATGAGCTCAGTGGCCCCCCTGTCAGACATTGTATTCCGTATGGTGGAAAAGATTTGTTTACCTGCATTTATAAGCGGTTAATTTAACCTCACCCATATCCTGCAACAGTTCTTTGTAGGTGAAGAGGGTGTCCTCTGCTGACTTTGTTGCTATATCACGGAACCCCAGGACATAGTACCGTTGTTCGTCATCTGATATGTGATAGCCCATTACTTTTTTGCCGAACTTTGACGTTTCATCTGAGTAGAGTGTGGCGTTGAATTGTTGTGAGACTGTGGAGGATATTTGCTCTAATGCTACACAAAGTAGTTGAATGTTCATGTTTTCGATGGCGGATTTGGAAGGTAGTCTGGTGTTTTTTGCAGAGTGAAATTATCAATCACTAAGTTCATTACAGGAGACACCTTGGATATGGCTACATGGTTATTTAAAAAGTAGCAGCATTGTAGCACACTGTAGTACTCTGACTCTTCTTCAACTGCAGAAATTTCTTTCTTAACTGTCACTCCTTCCCTCTTATTTACTGTACTCAGCACATACTTTAGTACACTGTAAAGGAATGTATTCCTTAACATGACACTCCTTCCCCCTTATTTTCTATACTCCTCGCATACTCAAGTACACCGACTCTTCCTTCGAGAACAGAAATCTCTTCTTTAACATCTTGAGCACACTGTAAAGATATCTATTCCTTAACATGACACTCCTTCCCCCTTATTTTGTATACTCATTGCATACTCGAATACAATGACTCTTCCTTTGAGTACAGAAATCTCTTCCTTAACCTATCACTCCTTCCCCCTTATTTACTGTACTCGTCACATACTCAAGTTCACTGTGAAGAAATCTAGTCCTTAACATATCACTCCTTCCCCCTTATTTTCTGTACTCATCGCATACTCAAGTACACTGACTCTTCCTTCAGGAACAGAAATCTCTTCTTTAACATCTTGAGCACACTGTAAAGATATCTATTCCTTAACATGACACTCCTTCCCCCTTATTTACTGTACTCACTATATACTTGAGAATACTGCAAAGAAATCTTTTCTTTGACATGATACCCACGTGTTACGCTGGAGTAACGTTGTATCCAATGGTACCACGTTTTGTAATGGGCTCTTGTGTCCCATTAGAAGTACAGATGTATAAGTAATGGTGCACGTGTTGTACTGGTGCACAACACATGGACAAAAATTGACCAAAACTCAGTGGAAATAATGTTGAAGTGGTTATTTTTAAGGCCTTGGGTTTTGGATAAGACTGCTTAACAAAACTCAAGAAGCGTTTTTTTAATCATTGAAAAGCACACTGACAATTTGGTGACCCAGGGTACAGTGCTGAAAAAAATGAGTAATTCAACAAAGTGGTGCATATTCGGTAACCCAGGGTACCATTTATTTCATCACATACCACTCCTTACCCCTTACTTGAGTAAACTGTGAAGACATCTATTCCTTAACATGTCACTCCTTCCAGTCATTGAGGTCAGACACGTCAACCCCGTTCCTCCAAAGCGACCACATCTTGTGGCCCACAACGTGCCACCAAATATTCGCTACTTCGCTGAGAACTACGACATCAACGTCTTTAGTTTCGACAGGCCCTTCCACCGGGGAGAGAAGGACCCAGCTAATGAATTCAAGGTCAGATGCAGCGGGTTTCCCACAATATGTCTTGCATAGTTATGTATGACTTAGCCCTTCAATACTACACGTAATATTACATTAAAAATCTATGGAGTTTGATATAGCTTGTTATAACTTCTATCCTTACTAATGTATGTGACAGGGGAATGAGGAGCAATTTACCCCCTCCCCTTCCCTCCCCCAGTCATCTGGCAAATAATGATAATGATAATATGAAAATACTACTAATGCTACTTGTACCATATTAGTGACTCATCAGAAGAATCCCATTTTAAAACAATGAAACATGGAACTGTCATTAAATGTTTTCATTAACTATTTGGAAGCATATTGGGAAAAGAAACTGCAGTCTTTTAGTAGTAAAATTCACGAAAATAAATCCACCTCAACATTTTAACCTTATACTGTATTTTGTCATTAGTATAATAGTCTTTGACCTACAACTTGTTAAAATTCAAAGAATTGTGTGAAGTCATAATCTTCATAGTGGCGTACTTCATTTGTACATTCGAGAAATATTTATGTGTATATCTTATTCCGTTTTCCAAACGCAGACACTTTGGGTGGAGAGAACGACAGTCACCACAGCCGCATCATTACCAGGTCTGCTCAGCTGGTCTGAGATCATCAAATCAGAAGTTGTAAGTCTGATTCTACCTCTTGCCTTTTTTTATATCGTCAGTATAGAACCAGAAGGGCACTATTGCTATATACTTTGTACAGCAACTGCGCCTTTCTGGTTGTATACCTATGATATCGTGGCTGCAATGTTCAATTTGGCTTTTTGTCTTTCGATAGTGGAAAATGCAATCAAGTTGAAATTTAATGTTAGTTTGCTTGAAGCCACTGCAAGGTTACTACATTATCCAATGGGGAAAAATCATTCCACTTAAATGAAATTAAAAATTTTCTGTCTTGACAGAAAAAAAAATGTCTATGAAAGGACAGACCTGACCAAAGACCGAGCTGAAGTTATCAATTTTGTGCCTCCACTTAAGTCTACAGGGGAAAATGTGTATAGTGAAACCAGTTACTCATAAATTTTAACTTTTTTAAGCATTTGATTGTTTGATGTGCAATTTTTCAGGGCTTCCGTTTTATAGAATGTATATAAGAAACATTGATTGCATATAGAGACCTGTTCGTTTTTGAGAATGTGACGTGCACCACACCTAGGAGGCTTCTAGAGCACAGCAAAATACATTATGTTTACAGCTGTTCCTTAACTTTAAGAAATGCATAGAGGAAGATAGCCATGTTTGCTCTTGGAAGCCCCCAGCTTTGGAGACAAAGCGATGTTTCATGCTCAATATGGAACAGAGCTCAGATTTTTTTTCTTTTCAATTGAAAACATCTTTAAAGAGAACATTTAATATTTGTTCAGAAATTTCAATACAATGAATCATTTTTCCTTCCTAATTATGAATATCTAATCTCTACGTTGATTTCTTGTGTGACTGTAATCCAGAATGAAATCAGACCCATCAACAATGCCGTCAATGTGATGACCGACAAGAATACCCAGATGAAGGCTCTCCTTGATGAACACCGAGCTCACAGGAACTCTAACATCAACCCCCTCAGTATGGTGCTGACGGGCACCATTGATGCTGCCGTCCAGGGTGGGCCTAAACTCTACCAAGAGGTGGGTTCCAGATGACGATGATCCAGGGTGGGCCTAAACTCTACCAAGAGGTGGGTTCCAGATGACGATGATGGTGAGATGGTGGTGATGATGGTGACGATGATGATGATGGTGATGATGTTGGTGATGATGATGATGTTGGTGATGATGATGATGACGATGATGATGGTGGTGGTGGTGTTGATGATCATGATGATGATGACGACGGTGGTGGTGGTACTGATGATGAGGATGATGATGATGATGATAATGTTTGATGACAAAGATGGTGATGGTGGTCATGGTGGTGATGATGATGATGATTGCTGCTACTAATGATGATGTGATGATGGTGATGATGATGATGAATAACACCGGGCTCACAGGAACTCAAACATCAACCCCCTCAGTATGATGCTTACGGGCACCATTGATGCTGCCGTCCAGGGTGGGCCTAAACTGTACCAAGAAGTGGGTTCCAGATGATGATGATGGTGGTGAAGATGATGATGATGGTGATGGTTGTGTTAACAGTAGTAGTGAAAGTCGCAGTGGTGTTATCAATAATCATGACGTTGGTGAAAATGATGATGAAGAATGTGGTGGTAAAGATGAAGATGTTGGTGATAATGATTGATGCTTAATTGTGACAGTGCAGTGGTGATGAAGAAGAAGAAAAAAGGAGGAGGAGAAGAAGGAGAAAAAGGAGAAGGAGAAGAAGGAGAAGGAGAAGAAGGGGAGGAGGAGGAGGAGGAGGAGAAGAAGAAGAATAAGGAGAAGGGGAGGAGGAGGAGGAGAAAGATGAAGAGGAAGAAAGAAAAGGAGGAGATGAAAAAGAAGAAAAACAAAAAAAGAAAAAGGAGAGGAAGAAGAAGGAGCACTCACAGGAACTCCAACATCAACCCCTCAGTATGGTACTGACGGGCACCATTGATGCTGCAGTCCAGGGTGGGCCAAAACTCTACCAAGAGGTGGGTTCCAGATGATGATGGTGATGATGGTGGTGGTGATAATGATGATGATAATGATGGTGGTGGTGGTGATTGTTGTGTTAACAGTGGTAGCACAAGTTGCAGTGGAGTTATTGATAATCATGATGTTGGTGAAAATGATGATGATGAAGGATGTGGTGATAAAGATGTTGATGTTGGTGATAATGATTGATGCTTAATTGTGACAGTGCAGTGGTGAAGATGAAGATGAAGATGAAGAAGAAGAAGGAGGAGGAGGAGGAGGAATTAAAGAAAACAGGAAGGAGAAGGAGGGCAGACAGAAACTCCAACATCAACCCCCTTAGTATAGATGATGGTGGTGGTGTTGATTATGGTAATGATGGTTATGATGATGATGATGATGATGATGATGATGATGATGATGATGATGATGATAGGTGGGGTGGGGGTGATAATCAGGATAATTGTGGAGGGTATAGTGATGGTGATGGTAACAGTAGGGCATTTGGCAGTGGTGTTGTTAATGATGGTGATGATGGTGCAGTATATTTGTGAACATGATTTTTGTGTTATTTATGCAGGATTGTTTCTTGTTCCGTTTTCATTGTGCAGGCATTCTTAACTCCAGAATATGAGGAAAATAATCCTGATGACAAAGAAGCGATCGTGTCATTGAAGCATCTCATGAAAGAACAGGTTAAAAATTTGACCAGAAAGTTACACAGTCTCTTTTGCAACCGTCCCATTCTATTATTCTTTGTATTTTCTCTCCATTCAACTTCCAATTGATGACTGTAGAATAAGAAGTGCTGAAGTCACATGATACTACTTTTGAGAAATAAAGGCTCAAAGTTTTTAAATTTGTATAGAGATCACAATTGTTTGAGTTGTACATCTAAACTTGGTGAAGTTCATTGACACAATTAAATATGAATATAGGAAAAAAAACATTGTCAAAATTGTTGATTTCCATTAGTCAATAATCAATATTGTGGACTTTAGTACTTCTTCTTCTAAAATTAACCCGTTGACTACGAGATTCTGTAAATCCCCATAGACTTTGTACAGAGCCCATCTGGTTCCCGTAAGCAATGGGTTAAGGGTCTTAGGAAAACAAATGCATTTCTCGAATAAATGAATGTCAAAAATACGTAATTGCAGTGTTGTAGTCAAGACCAGGCCATCCGAGACCAAGACCAAGACCAGACACCCCGAGACCAAGATCAAGACCAAGAAAAAGAGGTCCGAGACCAAGACCAGCAGTCCGAGACCGAGACCAGCACTTTCCGAGACCAAGACCAAGACCAAGACCAGCATAACTTGTGCATGTTTTGAGGGTAACGTTACTCGTTACTCAGCATTAACTGTCTACTGGTTACACATTGCAATTAGTCTGTAGCAGGATTTTTAAAGATTTAATCAAATTATCAGTTAATAAAGAACATTTAAAATTAGATTTTCTTTGTGTCATTTGTCAGTTACATGTAAAATGTCTCCCAAAGTCTAACGAAAATAGGCCTATGACTGCGACTGCGAGTCAATATGATAGCTACAAATTGCACACACGACTGAGAAACAATTTTAAATTGAAAAGAATACTTTTTTCCCATGAGCACATTTGCCTGAGCTACTGAAATACAGATAAACAAAATAAAGTGTTGTTAATAATCTTATTTCTTTCATTCATTAATGTTTTTTCTTCGTTCATTCTTGATTTTCTTACATTTCTATATCTTTCTTCCTTTTTTCTCACTTTTTTCATTCATTCTTTTTCTCTTTTTTTTTATTCCTTTCTATTTGTATTTCTTTCATGCAGTCTTTTAAAATTTCATTCTACCCTTTTCTCTTTCTTTTTCTTTTATTTGCTGATCTTTTGATTCTTTATTTTTTGATTCTTTGTTTTTTTTCTTTCTTTCTGCCTCTTTACCATATCTTTCTTTCTTTCTGCCTCTTTACCATATCTTTCTTTCTTTTCTCCTTTTCTTTACTTTATCCTTTCCTTTTACTTTCTTCTTGCTTACTTTTTCTATCTCTATCTTTCTTTCTCCTTTTTCTCTTCTTCTCTTTTAAATTAAATCCATTTTCCTTCCTTCTTTCTATCTTTCTTCCTTTTCATTCATTTTTCATTCATTCTTAATGTCTTTTATTCTTATTTCCTTATGTTCTATCTTTCTTCCTTTTTCTTACTTTTGTCTACCTTTCATTCATTCTCTTTCTTTTCTTGGTTTATTCCTTTGTGTTTGCAATCTTTCATTTTTCTTTTGTTTTTCTTTCATTCTAGCCTTTTCCCTTTCTTACTTCTTTTATTTATTTTTTTTTGTTCATTCTTTTCTCTTTTATATTCGTAATTCATTTTTCTTTCATTCTACGTCTTTCCCTTGTCTTCATTCCTTTCTCTTTTTCTTCATTTTATCCTTTCTTTTTCTCTATTCTTGTTTTTTATTTCTCTTTCTTTCTCTTCATTTGATTTTTTATTTCCTTCTATCTGTTCTAAAATTTCTTTTCCTGCTATCTTGATGGCAATTTTCTTTTTCTTTTCTTTTGTTTTCAGTCTTCTTTCTTTTATTATTTCCTATTATGTTTTCTTTCTTTCATTTGACTCTCTGTTTTTCCATTCTCTCCGTTTTTCTTTCTTTCAGTCTTTCTTTGTTACTTTTTCTTCCGTTACATTTTTATGTTTTAACGTTCATTCGATACTTCTTTTGTTTTCAACCATGTCTACTTCCATGTTCAATTATAAAAGGAACAACCAGAATATATTGCGTCAGAGAACCCACCATTGTTGGTCCTTATTTATGTGTAGAAGATCTGTGTTAAAAACTATGTTTGAATGCCCTATACAGTGTGTCTCAAAAAAAAATGTGCAAGTGAAAACCGCTCCCTTTGGAAATTAGAAAATAATCTTGTGAGCATGATTACTTACATCAACGTCAAGTAGCATAGTCTTAGCTTTTGAAATACTTGTGTAGTTTTGTTCAAAGTTTTGCGCTTGTCTAATCTTGAGATTTATGTTAATTTTAAAAATAAAAAGGGTAAAATCGCGAAATTGTGTCAGCTTTTACTAACAGTCCCCTGTAGAACGTGACCGCAATTTGGTGATCCACCTTTTGTTGTTTAACACAACTTCCATATTGCGAATTAAAACGAACAAATTTGCGTCGGACATAAACAGTATTTATCAGAAGTACTTTCTTAACTGTCAAAGTGGGTGCGTGTTCACTGAAACAATCTTTGAACATTGCCCATCTGCAACCACGTCTCAATAAATTGTGCAAGAGAGAGAGACTCCTCTTCGCATCTTAGAAAATATTCCTGTAGATTTTGATGCTTACATTAAACTCTTAAAGCAAAGTCTTAGCTTTCAAATCCTGTTTGTTTTGTTATTTTTCGCTTGTTTCTGATCTCCAAATAATCTTGTTAAACAACAAAAAAGGTGGAATCACAATGTGTCACTTTTACAGGGAAGAGGGCCTGAAGCTATCATTTGACTGGTAGTAAACCATGGCACATTTTTTATTTATCTTTTCGTTGGTAACTGAACATATCTCAGATTAAAACAAGCAAACTGAACAACACAAATGGTAATTTCAAAGGTAAGACTATGCCCTTGGATGTGAGGTAAGCATGGACGTCAAGGTGAATAAAATGTTTTTCAATTACGAAAGCAGGGCGCTTTTGCTTGACACATTAATTTTTGAGACACTACTGTATCCGCAAATTGCAGTTTGCTACATGTACACGACAATAAAGAATTTATGTCAGAAATCAAATAGTTGCTAGGTCTCGGCTGTCTCGGCCAAAAAATTCCGAGACAAAGGTCGAGACGCAAAACCAAGACCAAGAACGCAGAGGTTCGAGACGAGACCCGAGACCAACGAAGAGCATGCTGTCTCGGGAGACTGGTCTCGACCAAACGCAGTCTCGAACTCCAACACTGCTTAATGTATAGTATTTTTGGAAATGTTCCTCAAGCAAGACAAACAATGTGAAGGCAATCTTGTCAAATTGCACGTCTGTTTGAAATTTGACCTTTGACTGAAGTGACTCCATATCTCATCACGAAGCACAAAATACATGATAAATTCATATCTTTCTTAAATCCTTAAGCTAGTCGAGGTAATTTAGACTATATTTGAAGAAAGTTGGACCTAAGTTGAAATGGTTTACCCAGTTGACCTCCCTTACCCTATAGTAAGGGTCAGATAGACCTAAAATGTTGCAACAAATTTCCCGCAATGTAAGGACTCAAAAACAATTCAATAACTCAATGTCAATCAAATTTGACTTTTAGTATCTACACTCTTGAAATTTAACTTCAGTAGTGTACTTAG
>JZLH01S0236205.1:35296-58616 GCA_001188425.1 Eucidaris tribuloides | reverse complement strand
TTTTGTGTTTGCTTTAGGTTTCTATTCTGAACGAAGGAGTATTGCTACATCAGGAGCTGTGCCCGGACAATCTCAGGGAATTCCAGAAGAACTTGGAGACTAAACTCACCGAGCTCATGAAAGAATTCAACATGGTATGTTGTTGATCATGTTTCCTCACCAAAACAAGGAAAATTTATCAACATGTCAGTGAGAGACACAAGGTTGTAGTTCAAGCTCACAATAGTTCCATGGCCGGGGCTTCCCCAGAACACTACCTTTCTATAGGGTCTGTTCAGGTGACTGAGGCTGAGAATGAGGCCCCCAAAACTAGGCCAACATAATAGACAATTTGTTTTGGACATTTTATGAGAAGAAACTACATGAATTTTATTTGGAGGGGGAGGAAGTTAGGGGGAGGTGGAGGCAAGTGGGAGGGTAAATGATATCCGTACAATTCATTCTTCAGTGTCCACGCTCTTTTTTATCCCCTCGCCCGACGAAGTCAGGAGAGGATATAGAAACGCCGCCGTCCGTCCGTCTGTCCGTCCGTTTCACTGGTCCGAAACACTGGTTTCCGTTCGATAACTTTAGTAATGTTTGATGGATTTTCATGAGATTCGGTATGGAGGTACATGATATCAAATTACAGCCCAAGTTCAATTTCGAAGGTGGTAGCTCATTAAATGTGAAAACTGGTTTCCGTACAATAACTTTACTAATATTTGACAGATTTTGATGAGATTTTGGTATGAAGGTACATGATATCAAAATACAGTCCAAATGTGATTTTGGAGTGTGTAAGCAAAAGGTCAAAGGTCATAGCTCATTAAATGCAAGAACAGGTTTATCTAAATGTCTGGAAGCCAGACTAGGGCATATGTAGCTTTGCCCATAAACTGTTTAATATTAATGCAAATTCTTTGCATACTATTCTGACAAAGGTTGCTCTTAACAACCTGACAGCTTGCTGGAGGCTTGCCAGACATATCAACAACTAATGTTTGCAATTTGCATTTTTGGTATTGAAAAGTTATTCAAAAGAACGGGTGAGAAAAATAACTCTGCACTGGGTTTCAGAAGAAGAAAACATCCATAAATATAATAATAATTATGAAATGGTCTAATTGCATATTCATATGTTGAGGATAAAATAGGTAAATCTTCAAATTTTAAAAAGAATTATTTATGAATAAGTATTAGTAGCGCTGCATAATCAGAAATTTAAATCAGCGTTACAGTGGTATGGAAATATACAGGTGGGCATAATTGATTTGATTATGAGGCCATGTTAAGTGTAGCTTGAATTGGTTTTACCATGTATAATATTGTTCTTTGAGAAATGTCACTGATTTCTTACACCACTTATTAAAAAATCAAGGGCTGAGAGTTCTGGTAGTTTTTGCATAATTCTCCTGTTTAATTAATGTTTGTAAAGGAAATACAATTATATGTATAAGTGTATAGGCTGATTTAAATATCTGCAAACAAATGAGGGGAAATTGCAGCCGCTCTTGATCTTCGTTCCTATCATGATTTTATAGTGACCAAAATATGATATCACTCTGAAAAGGGGCTTTTTGGGGGTATATAACAATTTTTGTCAAAAGAAGCATTTCTATGGTTTTAACATGAAAAAGTCCACAGTAATACTGACGCAAAATCAGAGTTTCAGTTTGAAGACTTTACATTAAATTTTAAGCTATAAATATGAATTTGAAACAAAAACAAAGGATATATTCTTTATATTTTTGTCCCGACGATTGCGGCCAACACAGGAATATTTCTTTGGCCAAAAAATGTGGCATTAAAATTGCATTTTTTTTTTTTTCAATAATTGGTGAAAGATACACGGGGTTCTAGTTGCAAAAACTTGAAAATAAAGAAATCTATAATTTTAAACCCGTAGGAAAAGGGCCCTAATAATTCATTGATGAATGGTAAAATTTTAACGCACCTGTTAATTATCGTTTTTACACACACATTTGCTCAAGGGATATGTGTAGTATCTTGATCTGGTTTTTCATACATATATCAAGGATACAATTTGATTTGGAATTATGTAGAGCTTATGTCAAAGGTCAAACAGGTTCAATAGCTTATTAAAATATGTAGAATAGCTAATTACAAGTTCCGTTCAAGGTTACTTTAGTAATGCTTAGACAGATTGTGATCTTATAGTATGTATGCCAAAGGTCAAAGTTTCACAACTTCATTAAATAAAATGCAAAAACAATATGTGTGCTTTATGTACCTTGTTATGTTTTCGGGTTGTCCGTCCGTTACCGGTTCTCGTTACTGCGATAACTTGAGACTGGCTGATTGATTTTGATGTAACTAGGACCAAGTATGTACCATGAGGCTACAATGAACTGATTAGATTTGGTGGTTGAAAGGTCAAAGGTCACAGAGCCAAAAACGTCTGATTTGGGCTCGTTACCACAATAACTTTAAGAATGGCTGGTCGGATTTTGATGTAACTTGGGTGAAGTATGCATTATAAAGCAACAATGAACTGATTAGATTTGGGGGTTGAAAGGTCAAAGGTCAAGGTCACAGGGCCTAAAACATGTCTGATTTGGGCTTGTTACCACGATAACTTTAAGAGTGGCTCGTGGGAGTTTGATATAACTTGAATGAAGTATGTATTATAAGGCAACAATAAACTGATTAGATTTTGGGGTTGAAAGGTCAAGCTCACGGGGCCTAAAACATGTCTGATTTGGGCTCGTTAAAGTAACTCAAGAATGGCTTGTCGGATTTTGATGTAACTTGGGTGAAGTATGAACATGTATTATGAGGCACTGATGAACTGATCAGATTTTGGAGTTGAAAGGTCAAAGGTCACGAGGCCCCATTCTTGATGCTTTTACCACGATTACTTGAGTATGGCTTATCGGATATTGATGTAACTTGGGTCAAGTATGTTTCATGAGGTCATGATGAACTGATTAGATTTTGGGGTTGAAAGATTAAAGGTCACAGGACCTGGTATCTCATTTCAGTTTTCTACTATGATAACTTAAAATCAAATTGAATACATAAATACATGAGTGATGCATTTCAATTTTAGAATTGGACGGGGGGTGCATATTGCTCTAGTTAATGGTATGAGCTCTAGTGCTATTGTATGTTTGATTTAGCGCTTAATTTGCTCCTTGTATGTTTGTATATTTGTTTGACTGTCATGCAGTTTCTGTCAGTGATGCAGTTGAGAGCAAAAGTCCATGATCATAGATTGGTGACATAGAGTTATTTTGTGTCATTGTTGGCGAATTCAAATCATTGAATGTAACTGCGATTTGAACTAATGATTTATGTGGGGAAAAAGGTCATTAATTTAATGTTTTGAAATACGTTTTGAAAAACATAAGAAATTTCACATGGAACAAATGTGGTGAAAAACAGCATGAAGAAAATCAAGATTTTTTCTTTTTTATTCTTTGTTTAAAGAAATATGAAACTCAAAGGTTAAAATGTTTTTACCCATTGCTTACGGGAACCGGATGGGCCCTGTACAAAGTCTTTGTGGACTTTCTTGGTCAACGGGTAAAGGATGGTTTGATTGCTATCAAATCAACCCATTTCAAAAAAAAAAAAACCTTTAGACCTTTGTGAATGATAGTTACATCTCTTTATTACCATTTACTGATGTGCTCTCTCTTACAGCGAGTCTGCCCATGGTATTTTCTGAAACAGCAGAAACCAAAGACAACCATACCAGACAAAAGGCACCATCAAACCTTCAAGAAGGCCACTTCACGCAGTAACCTCCCGCACGCGGAAGTAGTGAACATCATTCTCGGCAGGAAATAGATGGTATGGCAAGGGCCAAATTGGTGTTTTCCGTAGTCCCATCAGTGGTATTACAAATATCTAGTGATGATTGTTTGAAATGTTACAAAACCTGAAATCAGGTTTGTTATCCCTAAAATCATTTGCCGTTTTTTGCGAAATTAATTAATTATGATGGTTATTTATAATGTCGTGACCAGTACAATGCAGCAGTGTACAAACCTACTGGGGACTTTCACCATGTGCAAAATAAATTACGTGACTGAATGTCACTCCGTCATATCCGGTTCACAAATAGGGAGGTGTGACAACCTTGCAGTCACAATGCTTCTGTGAATCTGCACGATGTTTGAAAACTGAATAGGAACTTTGGTGAGGCATTGAGAGCAACCATATGAGGAGGACTGGCATGAATGGCTTTTGTAAAATCAAAAGACCAGAACATTCCGATGTGAACTTAATGTAGAGCCACAGGCCTCATAGAATAATAATAACCTAGCTGTAGAGACCAATCTAGCCGAGTAATGAACATGTCTGTGCAATCGCTTATTTGACGGTGATTCTCTCTATGAATGGGACTAAGAACTTGCCTCAACATCAGCAAACTTCTTCTTGATCAATTTGTAATGTTATTTTTCAATACCAATCGGGAGCCACAGAACTTTTTTTCTGGAGCGTTTTTTGGTCAATGCCCTACCATCTAAAAAACACAGAAATAAATCATCTTATTTTTCCACAAACAAAGTTTGAAGGGATTCTATAGGAATCAGCGTACAGTTTGTTGGGTGGCAGGCAGGCAGTCAGTCCGGTCCATTGCAAATTTTGCGGATCAAACTTTTTTTGTAATTCATGATGTTTTTATTCAGCAACTCAACAGACACATTAACAATCACATGATAGTACATGTGAATACAATTTACAACATATCAATTATTATCGGTATGAACATTTTCATTTTTTGTTATGGACTGATAATTATTTTTACATGTTGGCAATTTCCTTTCAATTGAAAAAGAGCTTGTCAGTAAATTATTTAACTTAACAATACAGGACGCACTTGTTGACATCTATAGTATTTATGTAAATCGTCTTTTTAACCATTAAAGAACCTATATAACACTGTGGAAGACCCGTTTAAAAATTGTCGAACTTTGCATTCTGACTATCTGACAGTAACATCATTGACAGTGTTTGAATGGACAAATAAACACCAGTAGAACACAAAAGTTTGGACAGTTATGCTGTCACTAGTACAATATGTGCAGATACAAATTGGCACATTAATTTTTATATCAGGGAGGCGATATGGAAATTCTGAAAACACAGCAGTCTATGGAGAAAAGCTGGAATGGTCTCTCAATGATTTACACTTTTTTAAAGCACTTAATGATTGTTTTACACTGCAATTTTTTCAAGGCTTCATTTTTAGACTGTATCAAAGACACTACTAGCATGGGGAATCATGTAGCTCAGATTTTTTAAACTGGAAACATTGTTATATAGTGCCTTTAATAAAAAGTGATTTAGAAACCCTATTTTATTTGTTAAATCACCAACTATCACTTTTGATGCATTCAGTGGATTGAAATTAAAATGAAAAGTTCTGATATATTATTCAAAAAACCTGTAAAACTGGGTAAAACCAGAATAAGTGTTGGATCATTTCATTTTCAAGTTTACAAAAGGAACACAAGGGTGAATTTATAAGTTTGCACTTGAAATGCTTATAATTTAACATCAAAATATCATTTAAAATCTTGAACTGAAATTCTCTGTTTCATGTGTCAATTGATACGAATAATATTGCTGCTGTAGCGTCTCTGATTTCTTTTTCTGTTAGGTTAAATCTATTTTGTAATCGGAATATATTAACGGTTTCTCATACTTACTCCCAATCAATATATTACAGAAATGTTTACTTCTTAATATGTTAAGTGGTTTGATGCAAGAGGGAAGGATGATAGAACACATTTCCTGCTTTTCTTCCAAGGCATATTCTTTAACTGTGTTGCGTAAATGTCTGGGAGTAGCTGCAGCTATGTCAGATAATCTTAAATACATATTTTTGTCGATTTGCCATATATTTTGTAAAAAGACATAACTTTTTAAAAGGCCTCTTGCGTCAAAGATATCACTTAGAAAGAAAACGCCAATTTCGAATAAGTTTTTCATAAATACACAGTTTTTATCAATAAATATTAAATCATTATTCCACAATATTTGGCATTTAGTCGTTATCAGTAACTATGTCGTTTAGATGCTTCCATTCGATCAATAGCTCGGCATAAAAAGGAGGCAGTTTTGGTTTAAAATCATTAGGATTGTAAATGCAATTGAAAATAAATCTCCCTCCATACTTCTTTAAATAAAATTTCAAAATATGAAACCATCCTTGATTACTTGTTCTGTTTATACGCTTTATCCAGCTTAACCTTTGTGCAGACACAGCAGCACGAATATCCACCAATTTAAGGCCTCCGTCGAAAATGTCCTGAATTGTTACGTTATGTTTCATATGATCAGGTCCGTTCCACAATGATGTGTACAATTTCCTTTTGACTTCTTTCAGAAAACTTTCTGGAACTAAAATCGAGGATATAAGATTCATAATTTTTGAGATCACAAATGATTTAATGATTTGGACTTTACCAAAAAGAGTTATTAGCCTCTAGCTTTCCATAAATTGATTGTGCACTGAATCTGTGCCAAAACAACATCAAGGTGATTATTCAGTGCATCATCAGCAGTATATCCAACGTAGGTACCTAATACATGTCGAACATTTGTTGAATGTATTGAACGTAGCTCGTGGGGAGAATTTCTTGAGGTCCTACTCGTAAAAGTTCTGTCTTGTCTAAATTTATCTTCATACTAGAACATTTTTCAAATAGATTAAGACAATGAAATAATTCGCTCAACGAATTTACATTTGAAACAAAACAGCAAAACTCGTCAGCATAAAGAGTTTATGCTCGAATTACTAATATGTATGCCGTTAATCAGATTTGATGTCCTAATGTAATTTGCCAAGACCTCCAAACAAATAATAAATTGATAAGGCGATAATGAATCTCCCTGTCTAACACTGCGATTGACCTTGAAGTTCTCTGTAGATACGCCTCCATTAAGAACACAGCTTTGAATATCATTATAAAATGTCTTCATCCATTGAATAAAAGAATCACTAAACCCGAACGAAGTGAGAGCACTTAAGAAGAACTGATGATCTAATGAGTCAAACGCTTTTTGAAAGTCAATTGAGGCAATGTAACCGTGTATATGTTCGTTAGTTAAATAATAAAAGACGTCATGTACTGTGCATATAGCTTCCCCAATGACACTACCTTTCATAAAGGCACATTCATTAACATGGATGATATCGTCAAGAAGATTACGTAATCTATTGGCAAGTACTTTTGAGGCGATTGTGACATCTACATTTATTAGGAAATCGGCCTATAATTTTTTATTAATTGCTTAATATCTTTTCCCGGTTTAGCAATCAATGTAATGACACCTTGCTTTTGACTGCTGGAAAGTTCACCTCTTTGATGTGAAAAATTCAATGACTCAACTAAAATACCTGAAATTAAATCCCCAAAATGTGCATAAATTTCTTTTGTTAAACCATCACTACCCGGTGATTTACATTGGGCCATATTTTTAACGACGTCATAACATTCGTCCACAGTGAGTGGTCCCTCGCAACTTGGTGCAGACAGCACTGAAATTTTGGGGTTTACCCTATCTAAAAAGTTTTGAGCATCATTATCTTCTAAGTTAACACATTGTTTTGAATAGAAGGTCTCACACAAAATTAATTTTTGATCTTGGATTAGACAGTTTTCCACTTGAAGTTTTCTCACGGTTGAAGTGTTTTTCCGGCATTTCTCCAAATTAAAAAAATACTTATTGTTATGTTCACCGTATTCAGCCCATCTAACTTTCAACCTCGAAATGAAACCCTCTGTATTTCTGTTGTAATGTTCATCTAACTGGTTTTTAATTACATTATATTGTTCAAGTTGCTGTTCAGTCAGTCTGTCAGCTTATGCTTCCAGTTTTTGCAAACTCCTTTCCAATATTATTCTTAGTTCAGTGCACACGCCTTTTCTTTGCTGTACTGCTGAAAGAATCTTCAAATTTTATACTTTAAATAATCCCATCTGTTTCTTGGATCTGACATATTTTGAGTCTCATAAATCCATTCTGGATAGAGTTTTCTTAAATTTTCACAGTAAATCAAATCATTACATAGGGAAGAATTAAATCACGAATATCCACGCCCTCTATTATCTTCGTAAAAGAAATATAAATAGCTAAACCGGAGTGATCTGTGGCCACAGATGGAATTATTTTTACATCAGAAACCGCGTCTTGAAATGTATGAGGTATCAACCAATAGTCTTACCTGCTTTGAACTTTCAAATCTTTTCTTCTCCAAGAAAATTGTCGCACATTCGGGTGGAAAAATCTCCACACGTCGTATAATTCAAATTTCACAGATGGAATTATTTTTACATCAGAAACCACGTCTTGAAATGTATGAGGTATCAACCAATAGTCTTACCTGCTTTGAACTTTCAAATCTTTTCTTCTCCAAGAAAATTGTCGCACATTCGGGTGGAAAAATCTCCACACGTTGTATAATTCAAATTCCTGCATGAATTCAATTAATCCTTTTCCGCTCAAATCTGATTGTGGTAAATTACCTCTCAAACTGTCTAAATCAGGATCTAGACAAACATTAAAGTCGCCCCCTAAAAGTAATACATCTTCAGTGATGTCGTAATATTGATGAATCAAATCCTTTAATTCTATCAAAAAGTTGATCTGTTTTTGCGTATCATTCAGGGCATAAATATTAACCAAAACAAAAGTTTTAATGTATATTTCAGCTTTCAAAAGGAAAAAAACGACGGTTTTCGTCGGCTACTTCATTAATCACATTTGATAAAAATGAGCACACCTTGACCATGCTGTGTCACATGACTAAAATAAAGGTGGCCTCTTACTTGCCATCTTCAAAACGTTTCTACATCCTTCGTACTATGTATTTCCTGTAAGAAGAAAATGTTGTTATTTTGATCCAACAAATATTTAAAAGACTTTTTTCGTTTCTTGAATTCATGTATACCACACACATTAAACAAGAAAAGAGTGGTAACCATATAAGTCCAGAAACTCATGCTATCAAAAATATCCCGTTTCTTCATACTCTGAATAGAGAGTTGTAAAAGTACATCTCATACTTAAAGACATCAATAAGATCTCTGTTGAGAGCTGTTTTAACAAAACGGATGGGCATCTTCACACTAATAGATCACAAAATGAAAATATGAACACTATGACATAGCCTATGTAAATAGATATATGTCTTAAGTTACACATATAAAGATACCGGTATTTCAAATAAAAGACGAGCGAAAGTCCGAGTTTGCCATTCTATAGATTAAAAGTTTATCTCCCAAGTTTGTGAGGAAGCCAAAAAACTAAGTCTATCTGACTACTGCAATGCCATTGACATCATGACATCAGAGAGTCTTAGTGTCTGTAAGGGACCTGGTGTCTCTTTTCTTCCCTTTTTGTATTTGATCACGCGGGGAACGCTCCATGGTATAAATGCAAATGACTCGGTGTCACAGAGCTGCTTCACTTTCTGCAAGAGCACCTGATGATCACGTCTTGTAGACCAATGTACATCATCGTAGATGAAAATACGCGTATCCTTGACCTTCACGGGGGTTTTTGTCATGTAAGCCTTCAAGACAGATTCTCGGTCACGATAACGGAGGAACATGTATCGGTCTTGGTTTCCATTGCGTATCAGTTGTTTTAGGTGCGCCCATTGGAGAACGATGAGCTCGCTCGATTTCCATAGCGCCTGGTATCCCAAGGACGCTGGTACACAATCGGTGAACAAATGATGTGCAGTTGCTGGTCGGACCATCAACATAGAAGTGTCCCCGACAAAGTTCAACAAAAAACAATAAAAACAAAAGGTCGAAAAACAAAGAAATACATAAAAAATTCACACAAAAATAAACACATAAGAAATTCTGATTCAGCAAATTTTTTTGTAAATAATTGTTAGAAATGTCAAAATGAATATTTTCACCAAAAATTAGCATTGTACTAGCTATTGTAAGTGAGTTATAAGCGAAAACATAATTTCATACACTTATTTGCATAATTAATTACTTCAAAAATATTTTTTTAAAAAAATTCAAGTTTTTTGGAAACATTCTTTACACTATACGTCTTTGATAGTTTTACATCCGGCTCTACGCTCAACGATGCAAATTTTTGCCTATAAAATCGCGTGAATCTCAGACGCGATATCTGAACGCCCGGCCCCCCCCCCCCCCCCCCCACCAGTAAAAGAGCTGGTCTGAAATAGCACAGTCTAATAATAGAGTTAAATTATCGGTGCCCGATAAAATTAACTGCTGGCCTCGAATCATGCTTGATTCTCCATTAAACGTGAACAAAGTCAAGACAAATCCTTCGTGCAGGAAAGATCCATCTCAAGGTGCTGGTGTTACATTTCGGGTTATCTTTCAACCAGCTTTGAGTTCTAAAGGACATGTTTTATTCTCTCCCCAATCATGTCACTGAGCTTTAAGCTGTTGGGGACTAAGTATGAGTTATCTCGCGGTGAGTTCTATGGAAATTGTGCATTATAGCAAAATCAAGTCGCCTCCAACGGGTTAAGTTAAAATGAGGTAGACAAAGTCAAGTGTAGTAGATTGATTGATTGATTGATTGATTGATTGATTGATTGATTTTTTATTGATTGTTTATTGTTGTCTTTTTAAATTTCAGAAAAGAGCGAACAACCAGTAGATTCTATACTGCTATGCCAATGGAACCACCGGTAAAATATTCTCGTCTATTTCCTCTAGAAACTATAACTGACTTAGTACTCTATTTGATTTGAATTTAATTTATTTTTTTTCATGTCAGCTAATATTTTTTTACCATCATAAAGAAATTAACAAACGGGGGAAAGTTGCTATTAACCTATTTGCCACAACAACTGCACAGGGTAGCAAGTTGGCATCAATTGATAAATGTAGTTTCATTTCCAAATTGAAAGAAATGTTGACCTTGAAATTAGCCTTTCAAAACTTGACAGACAGTTGTATGCTAAATGTAGATCTATGAACACTACCAGAATATGCACCACTGCACCCATGTGTGCCTTTACAAATTGCCTACATTACACACAGATGTTTTGAAATAGGCCTAAAGTGAGCTTAAATGCCAGATGTTTGTATCATTGCAGGTTCCATTATTATGTACATGTGCTACTGCATTTATTAATGCTTCAATATCAGTCATTTCATAATATTCAAAATTATATCCCTATTATGAGTAGTTATTCAAACTGAGACCAGATATGTATGGAAACGCTCTCTTCCCCTTTGGTTGTTAATTCCCAACGTAAAACACTGCTGTTGTATCTTTCATTCTATTATGAATATTTTACATGTATCTGTGCATTTGAAATTTCTTTTTATGTTTCAAATACAGGATGCAAATGAATTGTTAACATAATTGTATCCCCAAAGCAGAGTTGTTTGATTTTTCTTTTAGTTTTATCATGCATGCCATAAATTGATTACACTAGAGTCATAGTAGAAAAAAAATCACTCAAATCATAGCCATCATGTATAAATGTTCTTAATGCATGCATTTTTTGTTTTGGAGTGTTTGTTTTTTATTTGGAGTAAGGTAACCATAATTGATAGGCATATGCAACAAAACCATATTTTAGTTGTCAAAAATAACAAAATGGTGCTAATATGTTTTAAGCAATGTTTTTTTTTTTCTGAGCAATGTCAATTGGACTTCTGCAACATCAGTGAACATTCATTATATATCAAGTTATTTATTAAAAGTTCTACATTTTTTTTGCTTGACTCATCAAACTCAATTTTCCAATTTGGGAAGAAAAAAAATCAATCAGTGGTGAAATATCCTGTTTTCCTGTATCAGCAAAATAGAGCAATAACTTTGTACCCCCAAAAAAGAAGGAAGGCAAAGACAATCGTATCTTAGCCATTTTAATTTTCACTATATCCACATAAAATGAATCATAACTTTCATCAAGATATATTTTATCATAGCTATTTTCTTGTTTGGGGCGATATTAAGTAGATTCATGATTCTGTTCATTTATAGATTGATGATTTCAGCTGAAATATTAATGTTGCATATGCCTATCAGTAACATTACCTATAGATGTCATAAACATGTTTTGCAAGCTAGTCCATTTTATCATTTGTTGTATAATACATTGTAACTTGCTGTACAAAGCTTATCTTGTATAAACTGGGCATGCTTACTTAATGCGCAATACATCAGTTGCCTTACCAATGTAGTATATAGAGAGGCATAGATGATGGCTTAGATTGCTGATGTTATATGCAGTTGTTCGTTATGCTTACATTGGCTTACAAAATGCAATTAGCAAATTAGTACTAGGCTTATGCATAATTGTTTGCATACATGAGGTGGCAATTGGACTAAGAACTAACGAGACAATTGGAGGAATAGATTGGCGACAGTTGATTTCCATTTTACTTATTTTACAAGATCTGTTGGTCTATCATGGAATTCAATTAAATTCAATTATGGAATAAGCACTGATTTACAAAGCAAAACAAAAGAAGTTGGATAATTTGTCAAATCAAGTCAAAATTAATTGCAATTGGGTTGAAATTGCTTTTGAAGAATATCAGTTTTTTTTTCAAGTCCAATGAAATTTTTTAGCTTAGAAACATTCAATTTCTGTACAGTTTACAAGATGAGTTGTGAAAAGTTCTCATTGAATTACTGTTGAGTAAATGAATTACCATTTCTGTTTGGGGGGAGGGATAAATCTTGAATTTTCAAAAAACTGTATCAGTTAAGTTTTGCGGTTCATTGACAGAGAAAACAGTTTATTCAATAAATTCAAGGGAAGGGTGACAAGACCCATTTTCAAGAAACTAAAATAATTTCATTTTGTGGCTAATTGATAGAGAAAACAGATTAAAGTAATACTTTTGACAATTTCAAGAAATCCAATAACAGTAGTTAGATCATACCACTCTTCTGCCCACAGACTAAAAAGTAACTCGAGAGGTAGCATTGCCCTGAATACAAGATACTGAATATATTGAACATGGTTGGATATATCTGTGCATACCAGCAGCTGTGTTTGTTCCTGTACGTTATTTTTACTATTATATATTTTTGAATCGTCACATTTACAGTAATATTTTTGATTAGCTTTGAGATTATATGAAATTTGTGTAAATGGTCATACAAATTAGTGTCACTAATATTTTCACATACCAAAAGTGCTTTTTAATTCACATAGTGATACAGTTTTTGGTGCTTTGTGACATTAATTTTGCACCCCAGTTTGGAAATTTGAATTAAGAAGTTGTCATTCCAACCCAATTTGCAAAAATTTGGATTTGTGAAAGCACACATGTCCTAAATTTACAGATTTTTTTTTGGGGGGGGGTGAGAAATGAGGTGGTAATTTTAATGCAAATAAATTGTTTACCAGAAAATATTATACTCATAATTGACACTACCTTTTCTTATTAGATATTTGACAGTATAAAACAGAAACAAAATTTGCAATGGGAACAGGTATATTTTCTCAGCCATGTTAATGTAGTTGGTATCTTTAATGTATATTTAATATTATCAACTCTTTTAACCACATTCCCAATATATATGCTCACATCTACAAACATGTATATACATATATTTTGGCAATTGTACTCTCCTCCCCTAACCCCCTTCCCCCTCCCCCCGTATACAATTCCACCCCAACCCCATTAATCAGGGTACCCCCTTGGGCCGCTCCGGGCCGGACGGCACCACGTTACAGCGTGGTCGAGCCACTATTGCCACGACAACCCTGGCCTCGTCAACGGAAGAGGTAGTAGCACAGAGGGCGCCCCTCGAAATGCCATCGCCACCGCTGCCACAAAAGCATGTAGTGCATGTTGATTCGACTGGATACTTGCGTCTGCTACCGGTACCTTTAGTTTTTATTTCAGTTTTCATTAACCACATTTATTTGCCCGTGGTGTTTGGTGTTTGTTGTGTTTTAACTCTCATTATCCTCAGTGGTGTTTGGTGGTGGTGGTGGTATGTTTTGTTTCAGTTCTCATCATCCTCATTTATAAACACCTGTTGTGTTTGATGTCTGGAGTCTGTTGTATTCTAGTTCTCATTAAAGGCGTCGTTTAACAATGTTTCTAGTTTTAAAAACCTGAGCTATATAATCCGTCATGGCAGTAGTGTCTCTGATAAGACCTAAAAATTAAACTCTGACAAAACTGCAGTTCAAAATGATCATTGAGTGCTTTTGAAAGATGAAAATTCAATAATCACTATTCCACTTTTTCCGCATAGACGGTTGTGTTATAGGATTTTATGCCTCCGCAACGCAACGACGTTGCAGGAGGAATTATGTTTTCAGGTTGTCCGTCCGTCCGTCTCTTACCGGTTCTCGTTACCGCGATAACTTAAGAACCGCTGATCGGATTTTGATGTAACTAGGACCAAGTATGTACTATGGGGCAACAATGAACCGATTAGATTTTGGAGCTGAAAGGTCAAAGGTCAAAGGTCACCGGGCCTAAAATATGTCTGATTTGGGCTTGTTACCGCAATAACTTGAGAATGGCCAGTCGGATTTTGATGCAGCTTGGGTGAAGTATGTATTATGAAGCAACAATGAACTGATTAGATTTGAGGGTTGAAAGGTCAAAGGTCACAGGGCCTCATACACGTCTGATTTGGGCGCATTACCATGTTAGCCGAATTGCTCTAGTTGTCCCCATAAAATGTTCTAATATTCATGGTTACATATTTTGCCTGTGACAGCATAATTGTCTAAAATGTTGTGTTCTAGGGTGTTTATTTGTCCATTCAAACACTATCATGTATAGGTCAGATCTCAAAGTTTGGTGATTTTTTAAAATGAGGCCCCCACATTGTTTATAGAGTGTCTTTAATCTCATTAATGCACCTGTAGTATGCCATGATTGGTGTTAGGTTTTTTTTTCAGTTCTCATTATCCTCATTTATCCACCTGCTGTGTCTTGGTGTTTGGTGTTTGGTGTTTGGTGTATGTTTTGTTTGTTCCATTTTGTTTGAGTGTCATGGTGCTATGCCTTTGTATTGTTTACTTAGTAACCTTTTACAGGTGAGTGACATGATTGGGAACACTTGAAAATGCCTCAAGAACCAAATGAGTTGAAATATGTACCAACTATACACTAGCTGGAGTGGATCTCCCAGCTGGCAGTATATGTCTCTAATTTGTTTACTTAAGGAGACTCAAGCATGAACATACTAGTATTTTAATTTCATGGAGGTACAATAAAAATAGGACCCATAGAGAGCCACACAGCAGGTTTGCCTGCCACGAGGGATATTGACATTAGTGATTTTAGAATGAGTCGAAGTTTGATTACAAGATTTTCACAGGAGAATCCTTGCATAGTTTACTTGATTCTAGAGTAGTTTCAGCCCAAGTTGAGGACCACCCCCAATCATGTCATTTACCTTTAACTCTTTGCGTGCTGAATTAATTCTGAGGGGATAATAATGACAATTGTTCTTTTAATATTTTCTTTAAATCTGGCTTTCCTTATTGCACCATTGATACTGGTAATTATTCTATAGATGATGCTGAAGCATTATGGTCATTTGTTGCCTTTTCTAGTACAAACGTAACAGAGAAAACTAATTATTACGATTGTTGAATTTAATTGTACGAATGTGCAAAATTGCAACATTAGCATGCAAAGGGTTAACATACCACTGTCACTCCTGTGCCAATTAATGCAGTTATTGAATAAAAAGCAATCAATTAATTGCTTTGATTAATTCTTGTTGACCTCAAAGGAATAGACATTTCAATGCATTTTTTTCCTTTTTTCTAGGTTGAAAATTTAAACTTATGTTTCTTTAAGAAAATCTATTGTAGAAAAAAGACAAATTTGTTTTTGTCACTTATCATGATATGAGACTTGCAAAATGCCACTGACATCTTAATTATTAAGTATTAATTAACTGTATATGCACAAGGAGTGACTGTGCTTGCCTTCTAATCCTTATCACCCAAATTCCTGTCCTAACATTTTTGTTCAGTTTTGATTCTGTTTATTTACCGAAATATGAGTGTGTGGAAGAATGTCTCAGTTTTGATATTTATGACTACTAATTTTGCTGCTCTGCTTTTAGCTTTGCTTGTGAATGTGCTGTATTAAATTCTGTCTGACATTATGATATGGCAACTAACCCATGCATGATATATGTAATGTGCATGGCATTAATAGTGTTTATGCTCTGAGTATTATAGTTTGTCATTTTCAAAAGTAAATTTGCAGTTGTTATATTCATACAAGCTTTTTAGGAATTCAACTTTATGGGTTTAATACGTGCTGTGTAACTTTGTTTCAACAGGTCGACTTTAACTTCATACTGATATTCTTTACCAAAGTGCAAAAGGTTTTCTCTTTTTAAAAATGTGCAGTATTCACTTGTTATAATGATATAATAATTGTATATATTTTTGATGAATTTTATTTTTTATATGTTATGGTTTTTATGTCATATATTAATGTGTGACTTTCCTACTTTATTCTACATCAGAGGGCCTTTCTGACTTTATATTTCTCTGTTACAACTAAGACATGTGGTCGACAATTGTTCAAATTTCCTTCACCAGTGATCTGTATCAGGTTGTAATTGGGAACTAACTAAAATATCTTCCACATAAAGTCATTCATTGAAAGAGAGGAAAATTAATTAAGGGCACATATTTGTTTATCTGTGGTCGAATTATGGAAGGCAGATTTTCTGAAATGTTTCTTATTCTGCTCCGTCTGCAAAACTCTTGGGTTTCTCAGTAACTGCAGGCACATACTGATGAAGTCAAATCGGGGTCGTTCCATCTATCCAGACTCCTCTTATGTGAGCAGTAAGGGCTTTAATAGCTCTGCTTATACGCCCGATAAGAGGTTATGATATGTTCCATTCCTGTGAACCCAGCCCACTCAAAGGAAAAGGTCGTAAAATGTGCAATGTGTCAACTGGCGTACACAATCATGTAAACTTTTGTAGAGCCAAGTTTTTATCACCTGCAGTGTCTCACCAAATTTGCGACAAGCCATCATGCCACATGTTCCTCGTATGTAACACTCCAGATGCGGAAAATTGATGCTTCACCATACTTTTTCTGACATTGGAAAGTATGGAAATGTACTGCCAAATAACAGTACAGATCTTGTCAGCTGTATAATAGATTATTACAATACACTGTAGTGCTGCCTATCAAAATTAACCCTTTCACATGGTTTACATTACTTTGCTCTCTTGCAAACAGATATGACAGATAATGTACAATTAGCATATAATGACAAAAAATGCCTTTGCCACTAAAATGGTATCAATTTAAAGCTGAAATAACCTAACATGATACACACCCAAAGTTTCTGTTTAAACAAGTGGTACACTGCATACACTTCATACTTATAAAAGCATCTCCTTTGCTTGTTGAAGTCACAAATATGTTACCTTGGACAAAAAAAAAGTTGATTTTATGTCTCCGTTTGGGCTTTATGGTCATCCATACACGTGTATGTCAGTCAAACTGCACACCCTAATCTCGTTAGACAATATTTGGGCCAGTCCTTACTGGATTTGGATCATACTTTGCCCAGGCATGCACCATGAGATTTATATTAAATGATAATATTGTAGACAAACTTTGCGTGAGGTCAAATGTCAGTTAACTCAGCATAAATTTGCATAAATTATGTCCATTGATATTTTGGCAGAGTAAGGTTTGTCAGAGGTTGAGGAACTTTACCAGTAATTTGGGAAACATTTAACCAAATCCTGTGCTTTCCACCAAAAGAAAAAACACACACACTTCTGGGGGAAAAAAAAATCTTGATAATACCATGGTACTAACATGCAGCATTCGTTTTATTTCATCAAAATAATCATGATGTCATTTTGAATTCTTCAAAATGGTTGTCACGATAATTGTAAACTTGAAATTGTTTTTCCTCTAACAGCAACGGAATAGGTCTCACTCTTTGTTCACTTTGGAGACTACACTACAGCAGGTATACTACGGCCCAAGAGCTTCACTTAAATGCTACATATATCTTAACACGCATAAACTTTCTACTTTGGCCTCTCTTATCTCTGTCTCTCACAGCTGCAAAAACCTTTGATTGTCTTTTGTGTACTTCTAACTATCAAGCATTTCATTTTTGCAGCTTCCATTAATAATTTCATTTGGCTTTTTTCTATTTCAACATTATTATTTTGATATTATCATGCAATGTTTCGCTTACAAATCGTATAAATGATCTGTTTGGAAACTATAACTGTGGAGTTTAACAGTGTCATGAAAGGGGTACCATCACACAAAAAGTTTAGTTTTGGTATTTTGAGAGCCGTAATTTTCAGTAATGTATAGCAATAATATTTAACAGAAACTTTAATATTTCATGACTACTTTGTCATACTTACAAAGTTCAAATCGCGTCTTGAGACGGACTAATTGCTGTGGGAACTCAGTTGCAGTAAACTTCCAAAGAACAAAAACTGTGGTCTTGTCTGAAGTCTGACCAATTTGCAAACAAGGGGGCGAGTAGTAATCCCCAAAAAATGAACATGCAATGAACTCATTGATGTGTCAAGTTTCTTGTAAATTGTACTGAAATGGTCAACTGAAATTAATTTCTCGCATCTATACCAAACTAAATTGTTTTGTGTTGGTTTCCATTTAATGCTACGATGAATGAGATATGTAGGACTATTTGAGACTAAGTAGCCTGATGCATTTTGATGCAAAATTCTAGAGTGCCTGTTCTGATTAGAAATATTTGAAGTCTATTTTTTTTTTATGTGTCAGCACCAAAAGTGCCAGAAGCATCATCTGTCCAGTGTTTCATCCAACTGTCCATTGTATTCTCATTACCAAGAATTGTTGATTAGATTTTAATGAAACTTGGGTCAAGTACATATATGTACTAGAATGAAACAATGAAAGAAATAGGGTTGAAAGGTCAAGTGTCATGGGGTCTTTTATATGTCTGATTTCGTCTTGCTACCGTTGAAACTTTAAAACTGCCTGGCCGATTTTTACTCAAACTTGAGTCAAGTATGCACTGTGATACAAATCATAAAATGATTAGATTTCAGATTGGAAAGGTCAAAGTTCACTGGCTCCTGTAGGTATTTGATTTCA
This sequence comes from Eucidaris tribuloides, assembly GCA_001188425.1. Classification (NCBI taxonomy): domain Eukaryota; kingdom Metazoa; phylum Echinodermata; class Echinoidea; order Cidaroida; family Cidaridae; genus Eucidaris; species Eucidaris tribuloides. Next base: position 39,553 of record JZLH01S0236205.1, on the reverse strand, counting down.
CCATGTTACCATGGTTACTTTAGTATCCATGATCAGAGATTGGGTATATTTATGTGGCATTGAAATTCACGATGGAGATGTTGGGTAACAAAGAACTTGATTTGAGTGGGAGTGCAAAGGCACACCCATTGACTGTGATGCAGTTGAATTGCTCTAGTTTTATGTAGACACAGGTTTTCATGTTATTCTCATTGATTTTGGCACTTGTGTGACAGAGAGCTTGTGCCATTTGTTTAATCATGCCGAATGAGTGGCCTGTGGGGATGAGGTTGTAAGTTTGGACATAATTGGTAAATAGTCCACGAAGTTCAGGAGTTGAGGTTGGGGGGGAGTGGATAAATGGTTAACTACAACAACAACAAAAAACAACCACAACAAGTTTTAAAAAGAATGGGTTAATCAGTGTTTGCCAGATACAAGCTTTAAATTCTTTTTTTTTTTTCATTATACTAGTAGTTCACAATTGTATCCTCCGGATGAGTAAGTTTCTGGAGGATAGTTTAGATTTAACATTGTTATCCACTGCCACGTCACATTCTTGTTGGCGCAATACAGGCCACAGTTTTAGACAGATTTTGTTTAAATTGTTGTGGACCTGTACCATGGGAAAATCTAAATGCCTCTTGTCTTTGCTGACAGCTTTCTCAGTATTCCAACTTGTTTACGTACAAAGGTGATGTTTGAAAGGTCTGCTTGTATGCACTCTACAAGCTACAGTATTGAATGGATTTTCTTCAGATTTTGTACAGAGATATATTTTGGATAGAAAAATTAGGTTGTAGAGGTGCCACCTTCATTGATTTGTCTTTTAGAGGATTAACTGAGAACACGTGCAAAAATGCTTATGAATGCTGTAGCTTCAACTTAATTGTTACTCAGTGGATTTTATTGAAACTTGCTCAATGTAGGAGTGGTCATATAAGGTTCCAAAAATTTGGAGGAACAGTAGTCCTAGGTGTCGCATCATTGTATGTGCTCTACCAGCCACATTTCTTGTGCAATTTCATTCAAACTTGCTATGGAGGTGTATGGGTGGTCATTCTAGATTATGACAGCTTTATGGTGACGGCACCCTCGATGTTCCAACTTTTATAGGCTAGGCTGCTTTCTCATATTTTTTGTTTGTTTTCTACCAGCCACACATGTTGTCAGATTTCATTTAAGCTTGGTATGGAGGTGTATGGTTGGTCATTCTAGATTTGAATTATTTTTGTGGGATGGCACCTTCTGTGTTTTAACTTTTATAGGCTGCCATATGCTCTATCAGCCACATTTCTCAATGCATTTTGGAGGGATACAAGCATTGCACGACAAGATACATTTCTAGTTTAGATTAATTTCCAATTTGATTTCAGTATTTTATCTTGGATGATTCTTGCATAGAATGGGCATTTCTGAAGTAGACAACAGTAATACTGTGATTATTTATACTTCGCATTTTCACTAAAACTGTAACATTTGTCATGATTGTACATGTATGCATAGCATGCCTTGTGTACATTACATGTATGCATAACTTGACTTGTGTACATTACATCTTCACATCTGTTGATTTACATTAATTAATACATTTCTCAATTGGCTCCAGTTCCATTAGAGATGTGGGAGTTCAGATCAAAATCTTCAAATTACTTCTTTTTTCTTGTTTGCTCTTCACAAAACTTTTCACAAAACCCCCCTTTTCAGACTTTTTCCACAAACACTCTCTTAACTCAGTTCTATTATGGTCATATGTTGATGCAGTACTGATTAATGAATGCTTGTTTCTTCTAAATTTAACAAATTCAAGACAAATCCTTCCAGCCTGGATGTCTATCCAGTGTATACGTATATTGGTGTATGTTTCAACACATTTAGTTTGGGTGGCATCGTTCACTTCTCCCAATCATGTCACTGTCTTTAAAGAGGGTAAATTTAAAACAAAATAAACAAGCATTAAAAGAGATTACCTCATGGTCTATAGAGAACAAAATGTTAGGGAACATGTATGTTTTGAAGAATATGTAATTTATAGCCAAGCACTTTTTGCTTTCTGTTAAATTTAATTGGTAATTGACTACAATAATGATAACAACTCATTTTCTTAACCATTTTCTTAACTAATAATGTAATTTATTAAAGTCTTATGTGCCCCTGCCTGAGATTATCTTACTACAGTGTAGACTTAAATATGTTCCCAAATTACGAAATTACACTTACAAATTCATTCATGATGAACATTATGACTAATAGATGATACGTGTTTATCATTTCCACTTCTTCAAGTTCAAGTAAAGAACAGTGTGAAATTCAAGCAATAGTAATACATGTTGTAACATTTTGTAACATACTCACAAATAAATAACATCAACTTAACCAGAACAAGTGGAATTGAGTTAGTGTTCGTAACATGTTAATTGTTCAGCAATATTCAACATGTAATGCCAAATATGTGACTGTTCGTTAAGGTAATTAACAACCTTCTATCTTGTACATTGCCTTTGGAAATGGTTGTTTCATGGCCTGCTGGACAAAAGGCTGATATGCATAATTTTCTTCCGTTTTTTACCCTATTGGTTAACTGGGGGGTCAATTTGACCCCCCCCTGTACCGAATTTTGGGACCATGCCGCCCGCCGCAATTTTTTTTACGCGTTGCTTCCCTGACTTTTTAGCTTTCAGTTTTGGCGTCATCTTTTTGAACTAATTTAGTGAAAATTCAGAATACCCGGTTACGACGTGCTGCGAGCGCTTTTTATACATGCATGTCAACCCCAAAATTCTCAAAAATACGTGATTTCGATGTACAAAATCAATGGAAATTCAGCCAAAAATCGTTTAAATGTATGATTATTTGTTTTTACTGCTTGAGCGAATTAATTTAATGTGTTATGATTGCAAAAGTGTCCGCCCAACAATTTCACCGAAAAACAATAGAAAAACACTAGGTCGAAAAAAAAAAACAACGAAATACCATAAGGAAATTCACCAAAACATAATAACTAATACATTAAATTCGAATTCCAATTCGGTGCAATTTTTTGTTCGTAGTATAATTCGATAATGTCACAAATGAATATTTTCACAAACATTAGTATTATGCTGCTATTGTCAGTGAGTTATAGTGAAAAACATATTTATGCACTTATTGCTAACTTAATTACTCTAAAAAATAGAACAAAGAATTATTTTTGAAAATTTTACTATACAGTCACTGGTTAGTTTACATCCGGCTCTATTGCCGCTATGAAATTTTCGCGCCGATCGTCGCGCCAAGATCTGAGCCGGGCTCAAATGGACCCCCCCCCCCAGTAAAAAACCCGTGGTCTGAAATAGCCGTTAAAATAGCGGTTTAAGGGGGCGTGTGATTGATATAGGATCATCCTCTGCTGACAAAAGAATATTACTTTCATCTGAGCCATTGTTGGACATTGTCTTATGTCATATTTTGTTTGATGGTTCATTATTTCTACAGTATATTAAACAAATTCTTATGGTTGGTTTGTGTATTTTGGCTTGAAAGATATAGCCATAAAAGATTTGAAATGCATCTATCAGTTTATGTCGTCCCTAATACTTATTTGGGTGTTATTATTCAAGAAGCATTTTTTTCACTCTGTCTTTAGTACTAAAAGTTCCAAAGACATTTTTTATTTATTATTTATTTATTAATTAATTAATTAAATTTATATATTTATTTATTTTTTATTTATTTATTTATTTATCTATTTATTTCTTGTAATTATTTATTTTTGAAAATACTCATGTATCTTTCGAAGTAACCAAATATACAGATTTATGTTGTCTTCATATTATTTAGACCACACAGTGTACCGGAATCATTTCACCAAATAGTATTGTCTGTTTTAACTTATTGTATTTTGGCTGGTGTTGCTATGTTGAATTTGGAGAATTTCATTCTTTACCACTTTATGATTTTGGGGCATGGAGCATGACTCACTGATTGATTTAAACTCTAAACTAGGAGCTGTTATTGAGGTCATGAAGAGAGGAATAGGCGCTGTCCTTGAGTCTTGGCTAAATAAAGTTAAATTTTAAATATTACCAAGAAAAATAATTTTAGTTTGCCACAGCTGATAATCTAAATAGAGTTTTTTAATCTTATATCATAATGTTATAAACTATAGACAACTTTTTAGAAAATAGTGTTGCAGTATTTTCATATAACCAATGGAAAGTCATTTTGCAATTGCATAAAGGAAATATCATGATTGGAAGTAGACCTCGATTTGAGATTACAACTATTTTCAGAAGTAGT